>JAJMYO010000212.1:0-59578 GCA_023087385.1 Diplodia sapinea | reverse complement strand
AATACTTCCTTCCCTAATTATTATTATCCCTCTCTTATCTCTTAAGGTAAACCCTTCGGTTTACTCGACCTACTAAGTAACTCCGAAGCTTAGTAGAAGGAGCCTACTATTATACCCGTACGGGATTCTTAACCGTACGGCTCTACTACCTATAAGGCTCGTTAGCCCCTACAGTACTTTCTCCCGTACGGGCTTTCCGCCCTTAGGGTTATAAAGCCCTTATACCCTAGAGTCCGTAATAAAAGCCTAGTAGAAGGAGCCTACTATTATAAATATTTAATATTTTAAAGCTTATTTTATAGTTTATTAGTATAAAATAATAAATATTAATTTTTTATTTTTATTTTAATATTATTTAGCTATTTATAATTAATTTAAAGATAAAGTTTATTTTTTTAAAATAAATAAAATTTAATAATTAGTTAATAAAAATAAAAGCTATATATATTTTTATCTTAAGTTTTTATTAATATACTTTTTTAAAACTTTACTTTTTTTTAAAAAAAAAAGTAGATTAACTTATAACTTTTTAAAAGTTTAACTTTTAATTAAAAAATAATAATACTATTTATTTATAATCTTATTAATTCTTTTAGCTTATTTACTTTTATTAATAAATATTTAATACTTTTAATAAAATAATATTAAAAAAATATTAATAAATAAATAAAAAATAATATTTCTTTTAATATTTTATTTTAAAAACTTATAAAAATAAAGATATAATAGTTTTTATAAAGAGTTTTTTATATATAAATTTTAATTAGCTTTTTATTCTTTTATAATTAGTAGTTATAAAAAATAAAAAGTTAGTAAAAATTTATAAAATAATAAAAATAAGTTTAAATAGTAGTAAAAAAAGTAATATATTAAAGTAGTAAAAATAATATTAATAAGTTAAAAGTAAAGATTAATTTTAAAAAAAAAATAGTAATACTATTATAATATTTTAAATTAAAAATATTAAAAACTTAAATCTTTTATTATATTAGTAAATTAAAACTATATTAAATAGCTAGTAAAATATTAAATTACTTATCTCTTTATTTAAATATTATAGTTTTAAAATTTAGTTTAAATTTATATAGTTTAATATTTTTAACTACTATTATATCTAAGTAGTTATTATAATTATATATAAACGCTTTTTAAAAGTAAAGTTATTAAAGATTTTTAAAAAATAAGCTTAAAGAAAAACTCGGATAATTATAGTAAAGAAGATGTAGATAATTTTTATAACGTCGGAGTCCGACATCTAGAATAAGAGGTTATTAAAATTACTTCATATCCGGCCGAGAAAACTTATACGAGATGCTTTAAGAACGGATCATGGAAGGATTATAAGCTTAAGTACGGTCTTCGTTTTTCTTCTTAACCCGTTAATCAGGCAACATAAAAACCCACTTTTCCTACGTACTCACTCATCCGACCATTCCTCCCTAAGGGCCATTCTTCTCCCTTTTCTTTTTTTCAACAAGGAAAAGGCAATGACGGTTCCCGACCCTTCCGTCCTCGAAACCCGGTACGCCCAGGAACGGGACAAGCGGCTACGGCCGGAGGGCTTCGAGCAGTACGTCCCTCTCTGCGGAGACGAGCGCCTCGCGGATGATCCGTGGATTGGGATTGGGCAGGAGACGCGGCAGGAAGCGGCACCGCCACTCAAGGATGGCGACAACATCCAGTTCCTCGTCATCGGGGCCGGCCATGTCGGGCTGCTGGCCGGCGGGCGGCTGGTCGAGGCGGGCTTCGATGCCGACTCCATCTGCCTGGTGGACGTTGCTGGCGGCTTCGGCGGGACGTGGTATTGGAACCGGTACCCGGGCCTGCAGTGCGACGTCGAGAGCTACATCTATCTGCCCTTCCTCGAGGAAACGGGCTACGTGCCCGAGCAGAAGTACGCGCCGGGCGAGGAGATCCGGCGGCACTGCGAGCGCGTGGCAGCACATTTCGGGCTGCGCGGCCAGTTCGCCACGCGCGTCCTCAGTGCCGAGTGGGACGAGAGGCGGCGGCGCTGGGTGGTGCGCATGCGGAGGGAAGCGGGTGGCGGGGAGGAGACGGACATGACGGTGCTCGCACAATTCCTCATCCCGGCCAGCGGGCACTTCATAGCACCAAAGGCGCCCAAGCTGGACGGGTTCGAGGGCCTGCGGCGCAGCATCCCGGTCTTCCACACGGCACGCTGGGACTACGGCTGCACCGGCGGATCGCCTGAAGATCCGTCTCTCACGAAGCTGCAGGGGAAGCGCGTTGGAGTCATTGGCACGGGGGCAACGGCGGTGCAGGTGGTGCCACAGGTGGCTCGATGGGCCGAACACCTGTACGTCTTCCAGCGAACGCCGTCGTACTGCAGTCCACGCCGCCAGGAGCCCACGGACGGCGCCGCGTGGGCCCGCCATGTGGCCGCCGGCCCGGGCTGGCAGCGCGCGCGGCGTCTCAACTTCGACAGCTTCCTGTCCGGCGAGACGCTAGGCCCGGACCACGGCGATCAAGTCCGCGACGGCTGGACGGAAATGGGGCGTGGCTTTGCCGGCTTCATCGGCGGGCCACGGCTGGTGACGCCCCAGACGCTCGACGAGCACGCGCGCGCACTGCGCGAGCTGGATGTGCCGCACACGGAGCGGGCGCGGGCGCATGTGCGGCGGCAAGTTGCCGATGCGGCGACGGCGGAGAAGCTGCTGGCGTGGTATCCGGGGTGGTGCAAGCGGCCGACCTTTCACGACGACTACCTGCCATCCTTCAACCGGCCCAACGTCACGCTCGTCGACACGGACGGCCGCGGGGTGGAGCGGTGTACGCCGCGGGGCCTCGTGGCCAACGGCACCGAGCACGAGCTCGACGTCCTGATCCTGGCGACGGGCTTCGCGTTGGCGACGGGCAGCGACTCGGCCCCCGGAGCGCTCAATGGCGTGCGCATCACCGGCCGCGGGGGGCAGAGCATCCAGGCCAAATGGGGGGCTCCGGACTTTGGCACCATGCACGGCATCGCAACCCACGGCTTTCCCAACCTGCTCTTCCCCGGGCTGTCGGGCGGCGTTGGGTCGGCGAACCTCACCGGCACCTTCGACATCATGGCCACGCACATTGCCAACGTCCTGAAGCAGGCGTCCAGCAGGGCGCACGACCCGGCGGCACTGGTGGTCGAGGCGACCAAGGCGGCCGAGGACGCGTGGACGGACGAGGTGGAGAAGAGGGCGCTGTGGTTTTCCGTCGTCCGCGCATGCACGCCGGGCTACTTCAACCACGAGGGCGCCACGCTGAGGCAGGACGCGAAGAGCGAGCAGGAAGGCAGGCTTGCGGCGCGAAAGGCGCGGTACGGCGGAGGCGTGGCCCTGTACGAGCGCATCGTCCGCGAGTACGACGCGAAGGGCGACGTTGAGGGCTTCGAGGTCTCGGGATAGAGCACCGATCTAGGATGAATGAAGGTCCATGTGAATTCGGAGAAGTGGTGATGATGATGCCTTGCTCGTCTCGCGCCCCGGCAGTCGCCCCTGTGCCGACTGCCGCCCAGTGAAATGACGCCGTCGGTGCGATTCCGAGTCAGAACGTCCCGACGGCGGTGCAGGATAAAACGACGGGGCGGTCCATGACTCCGCAGCCAGCAACCGGCAACACACGATAGACGTCGCCAGCAATGACGGCCGTGCTCTCGGGAGTGGCCTTCATCACCGAGGCGGGGTCTGGTCAGTGGGCCCACCAGCAACGTTGACGATACCTAACGACTGACTCGACGCCGCAGGCTTCGGCCAGAGCGCCGCATACTCGCTGGCCCATCATGGCGTCCGCCAGTTCGCTCTCGCCGACAGCAACGAGGCGGGCCTGCAGGAGACGACCAAGACCCTGGAGGCCCGGTACGGCGTGACCGACGTGCTGCCGCTGCCGCTGCCCGCCGAGGGCGCCGCGGAGGAGGCCGTCGAGGCGGCGGTGCAGCAGGCGGCTGCCCGCTTCGGGCGCATCGACTTCGCCATCAACAACGCCGGCTTTGGCGGCCCGATGGCGGGCAGTCCCGACACATCGCCCGCCGCCTTCGAGGCCCACCTGGCGCAGAACGTGACGGGCGTGTGGCTGTGGCACCGGGCGGAACTCCGCCAGATGCTGCGCCAGGACCGCCGCGACGTCAGGTACGGCCGGGGCTCCATCGTCCACGTCTGCTCCGTGCACGCCTTCGCCGCCTCCCCGCCCCAGTTCGCTGCCGGGGCCTACGTCGCCGGAAGGCACGCCGTGCTCGGTCTGACCCGCTCCGAGGGCGTGCTGTATGCCCCGCAGCAGATCCGCATCAACGCCCTGTGCCCTGGCTACACCGAGTCCCCTCTGATCGAGGCCTCGGAGCAGCTCAAAGCCCTTATCGGCGGCCTCGTGCGCGATCGTGTGCCCGCCGGCCGCCTGGCTAAGCCCGACGAGGTTGCTGACGCTGTCGTGTTCCTGGCTGGCCCCATGAGCAGCTACATGTTCGGCCAGGCCCTGGTGCTTGACGGGTATGTTTTCCCTCCAGTCACATGCGATACCCAGCCAAGGTGCGAAGCGCTGACCAACGACAGAGGCTACTTGGCACAATGAGACCCCGCGGGCTGTGGAGATGTGGGGTTCTACCAGAGTTTCGTCGGTGGAGAGAGCGTTGGAGCTCGGTGGATAATGTCCCATGTCTATTGCAATTTGAAGGTGTAGAAGAAACCAACTACTACAAGTCCCGCATCTACCTACAGCCTTTCCTTAGGGTGCTCGAGCAACGACGACCTGGATGGCGTCTCCGTGCACGCTGTATGGCACCAGCATCCTCCGCTCCAGCCCGGCAGCCTCGAGGATGCGGTCCCATTCAGCAAGCGACCTCTCGCGGGCCCCGTAGTTCGCCATCATCAGCAGGTCGAATGAGGCCCCGTACCAATGCGCGCCCTCGTCCTTGATGACGAGCTCATCCAGCAAGATGACCGAGTCGGGAGCAAGGACGTCCTTGAGCTGGGAAAGAATGGTGTGGCACGCCTGCGCGGGCCAGTCATGGAGGATGTTCCGCAAGTAGTATGCCCGTGCTCCTTTCACCGGCTGCGGCTCGGTGAAGTCGTGGTTGACGACCTCGACGCCCGCAATCTCTTTCGCCGAGTCAATGGCCGCGGCGTGCGTGTCCTGCAGCACAACACGGCCCTGCAGCCAGGGAAACCTCCTCAGCACTTCCCTGCACTGGTGCCCGTAGCCGCCCCCGACGTCGACGAAGAGTGGCCGCTGCCCGTTGCCAGTGCTGTCATCCACCACGTACTCATCGAGCGGGAACACATCGAGCCAGCTTCTCTGCCCCACCCGCTGGAACGACATGTACTCGTTGAACGCTTGCTGGTGCCTGGGACGCTGCGACAGCCACTCGAAGAAGTGCAGGTCCGTGTTCTTGCTCAGGTTGAACGGTAGGTTTTTGTTGTCCTGGGGTTGCCTGTACCTGTTGTTCGCCAACCACTTTGGTATCGCGTTGTAAAGCCCGATGCTTCTCTCCGTCCTGCCAACAGGTTAGTGCGCCTGGTACAACGTCTGAGTCCACGACCGGGAAATCACCTACACATGGAATATCACAGACTGCAGCCCCGACATGGCGAGGTAGTGGGTGATGCTGGTGGCTTGGTACGTCTCCGGACCAACCTGCTCCACCATCCACTGCGTCGCAGCATACCGCAGGATCCTCGAGAGAAGCGCTTCCTCGGCGTCCACTTCCCGTGCGAGCTCCGCGACGGTCGCAGGGCCCTGTTTCTCGACAAGCCGGTTCCAGATACCCAGGTCGATGCCCACCTGGGCCATGTTGGGCGGCAGCGCGCAGAAGATGAGCCGCTGCATCGTGTCCCATGGCTGCTCGAGCTTGAAGGACATCAACCGGGCTGCTTCCAGAAGCCGCAGCCGCTTGTTCTCATCGTTGCGGAGTGATTCGGGGATGTTGCCGGCGGCGAGGGTCTCCAATGCCTCCAGAATGCCGTCGACATGCTGGTTGCCGTGGGGTTTGGTCGACGACTCTGCGATACACGTTGTGGAGGCCATTGCTGCCTGTGGACTGGGCGATTCCGAGGTGCTATTCTGGTAGCCAGCCCGTCTCGTTTTCATATTTGGCAAACACCGTCTCCGGGAAGCATTTGCCATGCTACCACGAGTCGCGAACGGATGGTCCGCTGCGTGCATATGCCTCTCGGGGGCCGAACACGGCGGTCTCGGAAGGTTTTTCGACGTGTTGGACTGGCTTTGGCGACTGAGAACCCCCCGCGCGTGCTGGTATCCGCGGTTGGCACGGGCGGCCAAGGCTCCTGGACACGGGAAAACAGGCCGAACGAAGGAATGTCATTCACGTATTCGATTTGCTGTCCGCTTCGCTTTGGCCTAGAGAGCCGAGCAACCCCAACGCTTCCAGTTCGCCGACACTCGACATCGCCCTCCTCTTCCTCGGCCGTCATATCTGCAACTTCACCAAATCCACCCTCTCCGCAACCTTGGACGAGAATTCCGCCACGATGTCCGCGCAAACCATCCAACACGGCCGGTCCACAGCCCCCAGCGCCACCAACGCCTGCCGCAACTTCTCCAGGATCCCCTGCAGCTCGAGCAACCGCTTCACCAGCAGCACCCGCACGGCCGCCCGCCGCTCGGCGCCTCTGATCGGCAGTGTCCCGCACCGCAGCAGCACGCGCTCGTCGTCGGCCGCCAGCATGCTGCCGCTGCTCCTGGGCGAATCCGCAGCCGCCGCCGCTGCCGCCGCCGCCGCCGCCGCCGCCGCCGCCGTCGTCGTCGTCGTCATCGCCCAGAGCGATCCCCTGCCCAGCTTCAATTCGGACAGCGCCCGGTCGACGGCCTCGCACACGATGAGCGCGGTGGAAAAGCGCGAGGCGCAGCTGTTGGCGCAGGAGACGACGGCCCGGCACCGGTCCACGATGGCCTTGGAGCTGCAGAGGGCGGCCTCGGACAGGAAGGATTGAGATGAGGATGTCGGGGGCCCCGGTTGCGTGAAGAGGTGTTCGAGGAGTGCGGTGACGCAGGAGCATTCTTCGCGGTTGGGCGAGCCGGGGTCGAAGGAGGCGGAAGCTCGGCCGTCTGAGGACAAGGTCGTGCAGGGGGGGGCGTAGCCGCTGCAATCGTTGCTGTTGCTCGCTGTGGTGGTGGCGGTCGTTTGCTGCTGCTGCTGCTGCTGCTGCTGCTGCTGCTGTTCCCATGGCGCCCCGAAACCCCCCGAGTCGAGGAGCTCTGCGGAGATGTAGAATTCGGGGAACATGGCACAGTCGCCGTGGCTGGTCTGCTCCGGGCTGTTTCCATGCGACCCCGTGAGGTCCATCAGGCCCTGCAGGAACGAATCGTCCGACTGCCGCTCGTGCGGAAAGGACATATCGTCGGGCCTCAGCAGCTGCATCGGCGGCGCCATGTCTGGAATGATGGATGTACCGCCCCCGGACGGGTTCTCCAAGCCGGACAAGCCGATGCTGGGCGGAGGCGAGGGCGGTATCCATGGTGCCGTGGGGATGCTGATGCAGTGTTCCGTCGAGGGGGTCAAATGTCGGGTTGGGCTCACATTATTGGCGCTGGCCTCGGCGCTGGCCTCGGCGCTGGCCTCGACGCTGGCCTCGACGCTGGGGGCCTTGTTGTTGTTGTTGTTGCTGTTGTTGTTGCTGTTGCTGTTGTTGCTGTTGTTGTTGTTGTTGTTGCTGCTGTTGTTGTTGTTGTTGTTGTTGTTGTTGCTATTGTTGTTGTTGCCGTTGCTGTTGTTGCGAGTGCGTGGGCGTCCTGCGCGTCGCGCTGGGCTGTAGACGCACTCAAGGCCTTTCTTCACGCATCTGCGGCATGCCGGCCGTTCTTGATCGCAGCGAATCTTGGAGCCCTGGCAGATGTCACATGCGAGGCGGAACTTGGTGGTGGGGGTTGTTCCTTTTGTGCACACTCGACTGTGCTGCATATTTGGATCGAATAATGCTGTTGATTCAAGCCACAGCGCCGCCACGGGTTGAGAGAGCCAACGGGGAGGCTGCTTGAGCATAACCCAAGCTCAGCACTGGCATTATATAAGTCTGAGCATTGAGGGTGTGCCGGGTATCTGAACGCCACTGGAGAGCAACAGCGCCGGCCTGCCCGGAGCGCTCTGGCTCACACTTACAGAGAGTCAGGTCACCACGACATGATACTCCGGCCAAGGGCATTGGTTCGGCGCTCGCCGCATCTCATTGCTCTCGTTGCGATCGGGACGCTGCATCCCGTGAGCCGCCATTGTTGCGATCGGGCAGCGAATTCACCCGCGCCAGACGGGTATTCGTTGTTCCCTCGCACGACTCGGCAGATCAAACGGTTGGGCCAACTGGAGGCCAAGGGGAGGGGCTAGGCCGACGGGGGCTCGCTTGTAACGGATATGGGCGGCCGACAGGAGTCTGGGAGCGCATGCATAAGGCAGGCGGATCGTGGGAGGAAAGACGGTCGCGACTCGTGTCGGCGGCGATGCGTCGACAGAGGCCTTATACTGCAGTGCGGGTTTCACGGAACGGACCTGGTCGGAGGCTAGCGCGCCACGCGGCTTTTTTCCGATCACCGGCGCGGCGCGGCGCGATGGGGCTGAGCTCTCTACGGACGGAAGAAACGATTTATAAAATGGCCTGGTTGATTGGTTCGATCCGAGAAGCAGCTGGAGAGTCGGATACGCTTGCCATATACGCCTAGCTTCACGCTAGCAATACTTACCTGTTAGTGCGATCTCGACGTACGTCATCGTTTCCAGGGTATTCGTAATATTCCATTCACGAGCAGGGTGGTAGCATCGCTCATGCAACCGCTGCCGGAAAGCGGGAGCGGCAGTCAAATGGAACCCTTAACGAAGCCTTGTCTTCGCCCTTGTCGGAGTGGAGCGCGCTAGCAAAAGATATACTTCGGACCACAGTCTTGCGAATCCGTGTTATCCGTCGATTGATACTATTCCCCGAGCCTCACTCTGAGCCTTGTCGAACGGAGGCTTCTTTACCCGACGGCCCGAGGCCAGGACTTTCAAGCGCCTTGATTGGAGGCGACACGTCCAATGGCATCTTGAGACTGTCGCAGCGCACTGCGGATCGAGAACCGTCGGATTGATCCAAAAGCTGGAAAAAAAAAGCGTTTGCTCGGTGTCGTTTTACGTTACCTACTACGCTTGTATATCTTCCTGAGAAATGCTGCAAAGACCTCCCGTTTCAACCCGCTTCCCTCGTCAACGTTCGCCATCATCTCTTCGAGCTGCCTTACGCGGCGGTCCTCAAACTCCAGATACGTCTTCCGAAGCTGCATTTGGTCATACAGCCTCTTCACCTCCTGCTCCTTTCCGGGCCGGCCATAGTTTTCCTCCAGCACCTGACGCTGCTCCGCCGTCGCGAGGCGCAAAGCCTGGATGACGAGCCAGGTGCACTTGTTCTCCTGGATGTCGGTTCCGATCTTCCCCAGCACAGACGGGTCGGCGAAGTTGTCCAAGTAGTCGTCCTGGATCTGGAAGTACTCGCCCATGGGCAGCAGAATCTTCTTGGCCGTCTGCAGGTTTTCCTCGGTTGCCAGGTCGCAAAGCAGCAGCGCCAGCGCAACCGGAAGGTAGAAGCTGTAGTAGGACGTCTTGAAGATGGCTATGAAGCTGTACTTTTCCTTCCACCCGTCATCGAGGGTGCCGGTGATGCTCAGGTCGCATGCCTGGCCGATTTCGGTTTGGAACGAGACCTCGTGGAAAAGCTCCATCATCCCCATGTAGTTCTTATGTCCGCCGAAGTACCGTTTAAGGAGGATGAAAATGGAGGAGCTCAGCAGACAGCCGTCGTTGGCAGCGCTCAAGCCGACTTTCCGGTACCAGCAGGGGCGGCCGCGGCGTGTTTCAGAGCCGTCCATGATGTCGTCGACAACGAGGAAATAAGCCTGCAGCAGCTCAACCATCCAGCCGAGAGCGGCTGCTTGGAAATATTGGTCCTCATCCAGGTCGTCGACGCCCAGGAGGATGCTGCAGGTGTCGACGACTGACATGCCCCGGTTGCATTTTCCACCGAGGGTGTTGTGGAGTAAGCACTAATCGGATTTGATCAGCCGTGGCTTTCAATGGGATGGATGTAGGAACCATACATCCTTGAGTCGTTCTCCGATATGTCCAGGGACGCCGTACTGGCCAAATTGATTATCCAGGTCCTCCACCAGTTTGGCGAATACAGGCTCGAACCTCTCCAGGGACGTTGGCATTTTGACTGTCTCTATCGTACTTTTGCTCGCGGGGCCCCTTTGCACAGTTAACGGTTGAAGAAGAAAAAAAAAAAGACGAATGGCAGAACCGGGTCTTGGAGTGAAGCTACGCGTGAGAACGGCTTGTGCCTGATCTATGTAATTACGAAATGAGGATTTGCCTGACTTCGCGGCTCAAGAAGGCGCTCCGAGTTCTGCTTGCAATAAACCTCTGTTCGAGCGCATACCCGGCTCCTTTCTTGATCACCGATGCACAGACGGATCACTGCTCCTTCGATCGACGGATTTGTTGGGCGATCGGGTGAGCACTGGGCAAGGGCTGAGCTCGCCTCTGAATGGTGTCGCACTGAGCCAAGAAGAACGGTCCGAAGGCCTCTGGAAGGGCCCGTCGGGACCCGAGCCCTTCTGTAATGCTCCGGCACGTTGTTCCCCTACGCCCTCGGCAATTGCATTTCTAGGGTGATCCGTGGATGATCACGTGCTCCAAAACCGGGGGATATCCGCAATCCCTTGAACTGACAGCTGTATCATACGATCGACTGAGATGAACTCGGCAGAAAGCCATCCTCCAAGACCGAAGCACTCACGGATTTATTCAAGGTCCTTAAGTGCGGTAGCGCAGCAGGCAAACCACTCCATTTTGAACTCAAGAACCAACCCGAAGACTAGCCCAAGTGAAAATGATTGCGAGGATCGAAGACCACGTTCACATCCCCCCTACCATTGACATTACGCCCACCTTCTCCGGCGACCTGGAAGCTCGCAAGGCCGTCGCAAAGCAGATTCACGAGGCTTCGCATGGTCTTGGATACGTATGTAACCCGCAGCATCCGGGTGATTCGTCTGACGTGTTGCAGTACTACGTTGTCGGCCATGGAATTCCCGAGGAGGTTTCCAACCGGGCGCTAGTCGAGATCAAGCGGCTCTTCACAGAGCTATCGGACGAGCAGAAGCTCGCGCTTAAGGGTGTTGGCGGCTACGGCTATGAAACTACCGGGTACACCAGCGCGCAGGGCGAGCCCGAGACGAAGCAGGCCTTCAACGTGGGCTACGAAGAACGTCTGGACGAGTTCGTCACTCCCGACAGCAAGCCGCGGAGGACTTTCGGCGGCAACGCCTGGCCCAAGGAAGAAGACCTCCCCGGCTTCTTCGACGGCATCAAACCCTACTTCAGCAAGGTCATTTACCTGCACCTGCACATTGTCCGCCTTTACGCCCTTGGCTTGGGCCTGCCTGAGAACTACTTCGATGAGTTCGTGACCAACCGCCAGGTCAGCGGCCGCCTCATGGAATACCCGCGGAGCAAGCACCCGGCTCCCTTCGATCCCAAGAAGGACAACGAGCCAATTGGGATGGGTGCTCACTCGGATTACCAGACCCGTACGCATTCCGGACAAGTCTCCCTGCCTTCCAATCCAGCACCGACTAATCCAGCTCGCAGTCACGATCAACAACGCGTCCGCGGAGGGTCTTGAAATCTTGTCCGAGGAAGGCCGATGGCTCCAGGTGCCGAGAAAGGAGGGCGCGCTGATCGTCAACCCCGGCGATTTCTTCGAGCGCATCACCAACGACCGGTACCGTAGCACCATCCACCGCGTCGTCAACCGCTCGCCCGACGAACGCTACAGCTTCCCCATCTTCTTCAGCTTCGACTATGACCGCACCGTTCCCGTAAGTGAAAAAGAAAAGGAGGATGCCTAAGCTTCGTGGTTTTCACGTCTTGGCAGATGAGCTGATATGTGTGGCGGTTTCAGATTCTGTCCACCTGCGTGAGTGAGAAGGAACCCGCCAAATACCCACCGGTCGCTGCTGGCCGCTACATCCTGGAAAGGTCTCAAACCACCGATCGGGCGGGAGCGGAGAAGAACATCAAGATCAAAGCAGGCTGGCTGCCTGAGGAACCGGTGAGTCCCAACGGCCTGTTCCTGTACATGCATGAAGAACAGCACTGACATGTAACCTTTCGCGCTTGGACAGAGGAAGGAGGAATCTGAGGAACAGAAGCTTTTTAGGGAAAGCAAGGCGAGGAAGATGAAGCTCATCGAGCAAATCATGGGCCTCTCTGAGAGCGAGATCTGAAAGTGCCACGCACATCGATCCTGTCGTAGCCGTACTCTGACGCAATGGAATTTCGGGCTCTTTACTTCAAAACCCATGTCTCGGCCAGCTGGACCATGAAGTGCCGCCGTGTTCGGGACCAGAGCAAAGTGAAACTGTACCATATGTCCGGGGTAGGCTACGTGAAAGCGACACGCGGGGCCGAGGCTCAAACAAGACATCTGTATCCTTTCCCATACACGTGCGCAAGCCGGGAGGTATGATGTAGAAACATTACGTGAGAGAAGCAGGAGTACAGTACACGGCGATGCTATGGGAGAGGTTTAGCAACCGCAGTTTCGCAATCCGCAATACAAGTTTTCGACCGATTTGTCACCGCACGCACCAATCCACCCCCCCGTTTCGGCGAGAAGCAACGATTAGAAGAATAGAAAAAGCGCCACCATAGAAGGCGTAGCGCGAATATCGTTCTAATCAGAGTCGCCGCACCTAGCTGACTAGGCACCACACACCAAGCCGTTCTTAAGGCTAGGTCGTGCGGACCCCCTCCCGTTCTGGGATGTATTGCGCATACGCCTACGGTTGCTAAACCTCTCTATACATACGACGGACATCATTCATACGTGGTAAATGCACATCGTATTCGCTTAGCCCAGGTATTCCTTCACCAGCTCCAGGCTCCCCTTGAAACCGGGAACATCGTCCGTTGATATGCCCAGCTGCTCCTTTGTGACGAAGAGACCTTGGTCTCTCACGTGCGCATACCAGTCCGGTACAGCCTCACCAAATGCCTGCTGGGTGCAGGCCTCCTCACCTGCAAGGCCATATAGCTTCCCAAACTCCGCGGGCGTTATCTGCACGAAGACGGCACTCTTCCCTGAGACTGCTTCCCACACGGAGAGCGCCTGGCCTAGCGTGATGACCTCAGTACAGACAGCGGCATACTTCCCATATGTCATCTGAGGATTGGCGAGGATCTGGCGCACCCAGACACCAGGCGCTTTGACCATGTCCCCGGAGATGGGGAGGTTGGCCGATGGCTTGGACGTGACCAACCACAGGTACTTCCCAGGCGCCGTGGGCTAAGTTCGTACGTCAGCATGAACCCCACAATGGTTGCTCGATGTCAGGGATGCGAAACGAAACAACTTACCACCGCCATCGGCTTTAGCATGGGAAAGAAGGCGAAGTTGGAGGGGTAGAATCCGAAAAAGAGGAAGGTGGTCTTAGCAGCCAGGTCAGGCATATGCTCACGGATGTGGTGGTCGACCTTCGCCTTGTAATCGAAATGAGGAACGGGGCATTTGCCGCCAGTGAGCTTATCGGCTGCAGGCAGGGTGCTCCAGATGTAGTGCTCCAGCGTCTCCACTTCAGCCGCCAGCCTCGCAAGCGTCACTCCCTGTCTCTCCTCAATGTCTCCAGCCTGAGCCTGGGTGAAGCCTTTCCGGAGATACTCCCACCAGTTGGTCACGGCGAAAATGGCGTGCGCGCCCTGCGTGTCCCAGTCAGTCGCTGCCAAAATGCGTATCGGAGAAGAAACCTACCCGGAAGGCCTTGCGCACAGAGTCCTCGTCATCGTAGTCCGCTGAGACCACCTCTGCACCCTGGGCGGCGAGCTCTTTGGCCTTTTCCCCGCCTGGGTTTCTGGTTACGGCGCGAACGTGCCATTGTCCGGTCTGAAGCAGTATGCGGACCACGGACGAACCCTGCGTTCCTGTGGCACCGGTAACAACAAGGATCTTCGTCATCCTTGCTGAAATGTCAAGCGTGATTCTGCTTTGCGAAACAGGCACGAAAGGAACGGGGTCAAATGGGATCGAAAAAAGTACACCCCAGAGAAAGACCCCGCTCGGCGGGTAGGTTCACCGCCATGTACTCGGAGGTGGTGTTCGGGGAGTGGAAATAGGCCGTGAGTCGCGCCCGGCATCGAGTCATGGAATGGGTCTGTTTGCAACCTCGGCATTTGGGTCGGCATGGAATACTTGGGATGATAAACTGCCAGTCGCGTTCCTGCGTCGCGTCCGTGATTGAACAAAACGGTCGGACGTGATCTGGCGGGATCGGAAAAAGTGACGCGAAACACGACGTGTATCACAAAGCCCGGGGGTTTCTTGGAGATTTGCCGAATGCGGTAGATAAAATCGCCAGGGCCCGTCGGGAACCGACACTCCGCTCGGTCGCCTGCGGTGATGGCCCGTCTCACGTGTGCTTCTTGCTCGTCATGAGGCTTGAATAATGCTCCTTCATTCTGGCGTGGTGATGAGACGTTCGACCAGGGGCCCTCGGAGTATTGCGTACACTTATCGTTTCGAGTCTATTTATCACAGCAGCAAGACGGCTGTCCTACAACCCAGTACTCAATTACCATCTATTCCGTTTCCTTGCCGAAGACCCCTCTCAGTCAACATGTCCAAGACTGCAAGCCTTTTGCTTGGCCGCAGTGCACCAACATTGCGTCTGCGGGTATCGCAGCCGGCCCGCTCAGCATGCCTACGCAGGGGCTTTGCCCAAGAAACATCTCTCCCGAAGCCACTCAAGCTGCAAGGGGTCCTCAAACCCTTGAAGCAATTTGATGTGACGCCAACTGTCGGCACCGAGTTTCCAGAGGCCAACTTGGTCGACATGCTGCACGCACCCAATGCCGACGAGCTGCTCAGGGATCTCGCCATCACGAGTAAGCCGACACCAGCAGCACTCCACGGTGGTGGAGATGGACTAACTTGATCAGTATCTCGCCGTGGTGCTGTCTTCTTCCGCAACCAGAACAACATGACCAACGACCTTCAGAAGGATCTGATCCAGCGCATGGGCGAGCTGACAGGGAAGCCGAAGGAGTCGGGTCTGCACATCCACCCGGTGCTCAACCCTCAAAGAGAGCTGGGCGGTGATGACCTCCACATCAGCACTATCAGCTCCCGCCAGAGGAAAGTCCACCACGGCAAAGCTGTTCCCAGGGATCTCGGCGCCAACCGGCAGGCTCTTGAGTCATGGCATAGTGACATCCAGTCCGAGCAGGTGCCTTCGGACTACACGTGCTTGCGGCTTGTCGAACTCCCGAGCGCAGGAGGAGGTTTGCTTTACCCCGGCGCCAGCTGCTGATGAGAGCCCCGACTTACCTGATCCAGACACATTGTGGGCGTCCGGCTACGAGGTGTATGACCGCATTAGCAAGCCCATGCGGACCTTCTTGGAGCAACACACTGCCAATTACACGGCGCCTTGTAAGAGCTCCGTTCGAACCCAAGGGAAAACCCACCAATCACTAACCCATCTTTCGCCAGTCTTCAACAAGATCGCCCAGAACTCGAATATAAAGTTCTATGAAAAGGCGCGTGGTCATCCTGAAAACGTCGGCA
The DNA here is from genome assembly GCA_023087385.1 of Diplodia sapinea. Classification (NCBI taxonomy): domain Eukaryota; kingdom Fungi; phylum Ascomycota; class Dothideomycetes; order Botryosphaeriales; family Botryosphaeriaceae; genus Diplodia; species Diplodia sapinea. The sequence goes on along the minus strand of JAJMYO010000212.1, from coordinate 43,991 downwards.
CCGCCCTGACCGCCACCCACCCCATCGTCCGGACGAACCCCGTGACTGGCTGGAAGAGCATCTTCGCAATTGGTGCATACGTACGTGGCAACATCCAGCAGCCAACCCTACTTTGAGACTGAAAACGACTTACCGTGCCCACACAGCCCGCTTCGATCAACGGCCTTACCCCGCCGGAGAGTGACCTGATCCTTCAGTGGCTAATGGACATTGTGCTCCGCAACCACGATCTTCAATGCCGCTTCAGGTGGCAAGGCCCGAACGACATGGGTAAGTCTTCACACGCCCCCTCATGTTCTGGTTGTGATCGGCTACTGATCCTTGAGTAGCCATCTGGGACAACCGCAGCATGGTACACAACGCCACCATGGACTATGATGACCACGGTGAGAGATACGGCTACCGCGTCTGCGGAATTGGTGAGAAGCCGTACCTGGACCCGAACAGCAAGTCCATGCGGGAGGCTCTCGAGGCGGAAGCGAATGAGGGGTCCTCGTAGAATTTGCAAACGGGCTTTGAATAGGTATTGCCGCTACGGGATGCTTTCATACTCACGCCTGCCCCATTTTGCAGAGGTTGATAGTATTCCCGTTTCCGTTCACTTGGAAAAGGATTTGTTTTCTTGTGTAGATAAAACCAAAAGGCACCCGGAAAGCTGCGGATAATACATCTAGCATGCATCATAGTTGGAACCACTTCATTATATAAAATTCCATGTGTGTAGTAGAAGCAAGAAATAGGCTCTCGTGTTTTATTAAATCTGGGTTCCGCTCTCAATGGCTACATTAAAGGTTGGAGACTTCATCGGAAGCAGAACCCAGATTCAATAGAAGTATAAACAGGTACAGAGTTCTTGAGTAACCTCCCTCGGTGTTTTCGGTCGCAGAAAACACCGGCTGGTCCCGAATTCTCGAACGACGAGCGCAGCAGCCTCGCTGTGGGACGGCGTCTTAGCACGACATCTGAGCGGAATAATAGCGGTCGGACATTTAAGCATCCATCATACCGGCACCGTTGGCCGGGAGCGAGCGGGTCTTAAGGCGGCGGATGCAGGCGCGTAAGAGGCAGAGATTTGAGCGGACGAGTTCGAGGCAGGCAGATTCGTTGCTGCCAATGGTACTTCCGGGTGAGGAGGATAGAGCAGAGGAGCCGCCGGATGGCAGCAGGGCGGCCTCGAGAGTGCCCAGGACGGCGGAGAGGCGGGTGAAGCGTAGGGCCATCAATTCGTCGCCCAGGACACCGGCTTCCTCCGGGTCTAAATCGTAACTGCCCAGCGAAAACCTCCAGGGTTGGACTGGGTAAAGTAGGCGCTCGTTATTGGCGGCGGCGGTCTTATCGTGGTCGTTTTCGGCATCGTTCAGTTGCCAGAATTGGCGCAGCCAGTCAACCATGCGGGCGCTCAATACGGTGACGGCGGTGAGAGCGAAGCGCTGCTGGCGACAGGGCTCGCAGTTCAACACGGCGAGGCTACGACTCTCCGCCTCCTCGGTAATTTGCAGCGCCGTCTCCAGGGGCACTTTAGATGTCGTAGTCAGCTCTTCGACGCGCACCAGCATCCGCAACGCAAGCAATGCGCAGCGGCAATTGCTTCCCATGCTGCAATACGCGGATGAGGCGCTGAGAGATGCCTACCGTGGTCTGAAGGGAAACAAACGTTAGCGCGCTCCACTCTGACAAGGGTGGAAACCAGGGTTTGCCAAGGGAAATAACCAATGAAGCATCTCGAGTAACCCAGAAGCGACGATTTTCGTTGGTGCCGCAGTACCGATACTTATGGCTTTGTTTTCGAGCCCGCGAATCGGCAGGGAGGGGGGGGCGGGCCGCCTTGCAAGCCTCGCTTTTGCATGACACGGCCGCCTGCATTATAGTGGGGCATGCCACGACTCTGCATTCGGGGGATTTTGACACGAGACGCACGTACCCCGCGTTCGGAAAATTCGCATGGCTTTGGAAGAACTTGTTGACCAATAATCAACCGCGTGGAGGCATCTAGCTACCCAAAGTGCCTCGTGCCGAATTGCGGCTTGTCCGCTAGGCAAATCCGAAGCACCGTATCAAGAATCAATGGTCCGACGCGAATGCTCTGGGCCTCTGACAATCAAACACCTCAAAGAAAACCATCTCCATGCACGTTTGCTAAGTCACAGTGCCCAAGTTAACGTCATTCTCTCTGGTCTTTTACTCATTGCCCGAAATGCCATCTCTCCAGAGCCCTGTCATCAGCACGGGCTCCACCATCCTCGTGACTGGAGTCAATGGCTTCGTCGGCTCTCACGTTGCCGACCAGCTTTTGCAAAATGGCTACAAGGTGCGGGGCACCGTCAGAGATGCCAGCAAGCACGCCTGGCTTGTGGACCTGTTCGAGAAGAAGTACGGCAGCGGAATGTTTGAGATGGTGGTTGTCAAGGACATGGGAGAGAATGGTGCATTTGACACCGCTGTTGCAGGTAAGCGTCGAGCCCCTGGAGCAAAAATTAGGTGACGCTTGTTGAACGCTCTCCTCACCCAGGCGTTTCCGGAATCGCCCACGTCGCCTCGGTCCGCAGCACCCAGACCACGACGCACGAGCTGATCCGCAGCACCGTAGCAGGCACGCTGAGTTGCCTGGAATCTGCGGCCAAGGAGCCGAGCGTGAAGCGTTTCGTGCTCACCTCGTCTTCGGCTGCGGTCCGCTCGCTGGACGACTACCGCGGCTCCGATGTCGTTACGGCCGCGGAGTACGACGAGAAGACCGCAGCGTTGGCCGAAGCTATTCCTGACCATCTTCCGCTTCCACAGAAGTTTCTGATTGCCTACTTCGCCTCCAAGGTGAAGTCTGAGCAGGCCTTCTGGGAGTGGATCAGGGAAAACAGACCTCAATTCGTCGCCAATTCCGGTCAGTAGGAAGCCGAGGGCACTGACGATCGAGCACTTTGTTAACCCAAACGGCACAGTACTTCCTCCCACGATATATGGCAGTCCACTTGACGTCGCGAATCAAGGCTTCCCCTCAACAGCCAAATTCCCCCTGCAAATCTTGGATGGTGACATTGATTCTATCAAGTACATACAGCGATGTAAGCCTGAGCCCCTGAAAAAAAAAAAAAAAAGAAAAAAAGAAAAAAAAGGACGACCAAAGTTGTAGCTAAGTCTCGGTCAGGGTACTATGTCAATGTGAAAGATGTGGCTCGTCTTCATATTGCCGGCCTGATTCACCCCAGCACCGGCGGCGAGCGAATCTTTGCATTTGCCGGCGCATACTCAATCAACGAACTCTTCGATATCTATGCAAAACTGGTCCCGGCATACGCATCTCGCGAGAAGATTCCGGGTCTGGATTACCCGCTTGCTCCCATCGGACCCCGTGAGAAGGCGGAATCGCTGCTGAAAGACTTGGGCAGACCGGGATTCGTCAATCTGGAGCAGACTATAAAAGAAAATATACAGACACGTATTGAATAGCCAGGAGATCAATTTGGTGTTTCCCCTCGGCTCTACATGGCCGGAGAATAAAACTACTTTTCTCTCTCTGCAAGGTGTCTTGCTGAGTGCTTCGCGGTTCGGCACTGATATTTCCCCGTACTAGAGTCGTCATTAGCCAGGGTGATCCCTCGCAGCAGCTGAGAACGAAGGTAGGGAAGACACCGCAGTGCTCGCCGTTAGGAACGAGGCTTGACAGCGCAACTCTCGGGGGGCTTAGTGTATCTCATTGCTGCATATGCTGATCTAGGAGAGCGGGAGTCCCGCCGGAGCAAACAAAGGCATGGGTATGTGGTCTTTTACGTCGTACTGGTAGACTCGCTGCGAAAGTTTGTTCAATTCGCCAACTGTTTTCTAATGATATTGTTCAGGTACCAATAAATGCGCCGACGCCATGTATGGATCTTGTAATATTCCGTGCAGCTCTAAATCAACAATCTTGAAGGAAGTCGTATGCGGAACTGGATCTGAGATCATCCAACCCCTGCCGCAACGCAAAGAGCATACGATGCCGTAATAGGATATTCCTAAGTCGTCAATCCAATATCCATCAGAACTCAGAATCAAACCCGACAGTCTTGATGCGCCTCCTAGTCACATAATTGCTTAGTGGGTGTGCTGTGAAGACTTGAGGCGCTCCCGAAAGCAATCCTTCACCGACAAGTGTCTGCCACCCGTCCTTGTGCGCCGGCGTTGTTAAGTGTTCAGTCAGTGCTGCCTGACTCTTGAAACTATCGACAGCGTCAGCCTCAAGGCCAGGAAACAACATGTGAAGTAGTATGACTTACGTCTGCACAACCACGATGGCCGGCTGATCGCGGTTGGAGTCCTCGATGATCTCATGGCTTATGGTGTACGGTTCACTTGCCTTGACGCACTCGGCGACGAGTTGCGCCGCCTGAATAATGTTTAAATCTTTTGTTGCGTAACCAAGCAAGCTGGTGTACTTACTTCCCGTGCTCTTCCTGGCGTGGGCCTGTAGACAGTGGAGATTGTAAGGGATGCCATTCTGAAAGTTTGGGTCGTTGCTTGTGGGAAGATCTGGTGGGAACGGCCTGAAAGCAGATTTTAGGGTTTCGTTTGAAGCTATTGGAGCTGCGGGAGTCGGTGCATTTTGATCTACCCGGACCCCGACGACTTGCCAAATTTGTCCGGGATGCACCATCGACCCTCGAGACCCCGCGCGGGTGGGTCGAGATCGCATGCTGATAAGCCCCTCGGCTGCCTTTCCACCTGTTTGCAATGGACGTAAAACTTCAAGCGTCAAGAAAGAGTCCTTCCGCTCCACCTATCCGCCGACAAAATGTCGATTGATTTCGAAATAGAGCCGCTTGTCCACCCTTCGGGGAAGAAGTGCGATGTAGGCTTGGATCCCTCCGAACTGTAATCCTCTTCCTCGGCTGACCCATGCTGTCTAGTTCGGTGCCGTTATCACCGGTCTCAATCTAAACGAATTCACGGAGGAGATGGTTGCAAAACTCCGCGGAGCCATCTGGAAGTACAAGCTCGTCATCATCAGGGGCCAACATGAGCTCGAGCCAAGGCGCAACTGGGAGTTGCTGCAGCGCCTTGACCCAGAGGCACCCGGTATGGACCTCGATGAGTTTGCCCGGTCCTTCTACCCTAAAGACGCGCTTGTGGTAAGACAACTGCAGTAGAAGCAGTCCCCAGTGTTTGAAACGCCAAATCAGTAACACGGAGCAGCCAGTAATCAGCCACGTCCAAGTGCCCAACTCCGGCCTGTTCATGTTCATCGGCAAAGGCGTCCAAGACGACCCTCGCTACGGCAAGGAGGGACTTGACATGGGCGCCAGCAACTTCAACCAATACTACTCCGACCCCCTCGCAGACGGGGATTTTGAAGCCGGGCGGACCCGCTTCCACTGGTGGCACATGGATGGCACCTTCTGGAAGTATGAGCCCCCGCTCTTCACCTCGTTCCGTCCCGTCCGGTTCCCCACCGGTGCGACGTCGCAGCAGGTCGAATGGGCGGACGGCTCGGGTCAGAGCATCACGGTCAAGCCCGGGCGCACGGCCTTCGTGAGCACGGAGCAGCTGTACGACTTGCTCAGCGAGGAGGAGAAGAAGATGGCGGATCACAGTTGGGTCGAGTACATGTTTTGGCCGTACGAGTGGGTCAAGGGGTGCCGGGGTGCTCCGAACGGGCTTGGCGTCGCGAATGAGGGCAAGGAAGTGCCGGATGAAGAGATGGAGAAGCTCCCCGGCACAAATCTGGAATGGCAGAAGAAGGTATGTGCGAGACTCGGAAATCCGGCCGACGCTGACGCCATTTTAGCACCCGATGGTCTGGGTCAACCCCAGCACCGGCAAGAAGTCATTCCAAGTGCAGCATAACCTTGCCCGCAGGCTGTTCATCCGGCACGGTCCAAAAGACAGCCCCAAAGTCATCGAAGACTTGGCTGAGGTGAGGAAATTCTTGGATGATATCCAGTCAAGGATCATCCATCCTGAGTACATCTGGGTGGGCCCCGAGGCTGAGCAGGACTTGATTCTCTTCCAAAACTATGGCCTTATGCACACCAAAGTCGACTATCCACTCAGCTATGGTGTCAGAACCGTGCACCAGGGTTGGATACCCACGAGCAGGAAACCGGACGGGCCCGTACCGATTCCAGCTGAGGAGTAAAAGGGCAAGCGCTACAATAGCAGAATCAGATAAACAGAAGAATATACAATGCTTTGTCCAGAAGAAGAATGAGAATAAAAACAAAAACAAACAGAGTGAGAAGTTAATGCCTACGGCCCCAGGCATTCTCCTCGGGTGCCTCATCGTCGGGTCGTTTGCTGAGCAGTCGTGCGTGGTCCATGCCAGTCACTTTAATCCCTCCTTTTTGGTTTCTTCGTTGTAAATAATGGGGACATCATGCACAAATCGGGTAAGTTATTTCACCTTTGCTTTTGAAATACCATCTATTCACAGCCCCTAAGTGTGCGTTGCGGAGCATGACTTCCACGCCGTTGGAAACAGCTTCGCCATCCGTCTATTCTAGGTTCACCCTCATTTCTCAATGTCCTTCTCTACGAGCACCCTTCAACACCAGGTGGTGACTGGGATCTTCAACACAGATGAGACGCCTACAACTTGGCCAGCACCAACTCACCCACCAAGCCTGCCAGCAGCACGCCACTGACAGCCCATTGGCCGTAAACAAAGAAGTTCCTGCAGCTACGAGGATCCTCGAGGTTGAGTTTGACGAGCATGCTGAAAGCGGCAACCTCGGCCAGGGCTGCACCGAGGAGGTAAGGCCCCCGCGTCAAGCCGCTCAAGAAAGCCGCGGGGAGCAAAAACGCCGCCATAGCACCCACAAGAGACAGCAGGAAGGCCTTCGCGTGGTGACGGACGCGCACTGCCAGCGAGCGCACGCCGGCCTTCAAGTCGTCTTGCAGGTCCTGGAAGGCGTAGACCGTGTCATAGGTGATATTGAACAGCGTCTGTCCCAAAAATAGCGCGAGGACGGCCTTGCTGCGGTCCCGTTCGTTGAGGTCGCTCCTGGGGGCGGCCGCTGCGAGACTGTCGGCGACGGCGGCGTCGACGAGGAAGACAGCCCAGCCGACGGAGGTGCCCAGGCAGAGCTGGGGGTAGTCGCAGAAGCGCTTCATGAAGGGGTAGACGAAGGCGAGAACGGTGACAAGCAGAGCGTGCTGTCTCGCGCGCGGGGGTAGTGTGGCGTATAGCAGGACGTGGCGCGCAGCAGCGAGGATGAAGGTCGTGGCCACGGCCGCGGGGGTCGTCAGCGCGCCGCGAGCCAGCGGCCGCTTCTTGCAGCGCTCTACCTGACGGTCAAGGTCCTGGTCGATTGTGTCGTTCCATGCGCAGCCGAAACTGCGCAGCAGCAGTCCGTCGAGGAGGAAGACAGACGTAAGCTTTGCCCAGTCGGCCGCTGACAGTGTCGCGGGATGGATCAAGTTGGCGGAGAAGAAGAAGCCGATCATGTAGGGAAAGTAGAAGCCGAGCAGTCCCGCAGGCTTGTTGAAGCGCGTCAGCTCCAGGTACGGCCGCCAGGGCGGACTTGGTGCCTCCTTGTTGGCCTTTGGCGAGATGGCCGCCAACCTGGCTGGGGTGGCCGCGATGAGCGTGGTCTGGGACATGGCGCGCAAGAATGAGAGGTAATTTGTGAGAGCGGTGCTGCAAAGTTCACTGTCTGCACGCCTTGGTTGGAAACCGCTTCCTTTAACATATTGTCCATGTTTGGTTCGGTAGATAAAGTTGAAAATCAAGTGGCGGGGCTGTCGGTAGATTTAGATAGAACTCGGGAAATTTCTTATAAAATACCTGCTATCATCTCTACGTCTATTGGAGGCGTATTTATCGACGCTCAAGGCATAATTTTATTGAAGAGTAGACTTCGGCGGCGGTATGGCGAAAGAAGTCTGCCTGAGCGCCCCGGGAAAAAAAAAAAAAAAAAGGTTCTTTGTCCGTTCAAAGCTGACCACGACCCTCCAAGAGAGCCAGCACTGAAGCTGTGGTCAGACTGAATGTCTGCTATGTTTTTTTTTTTTTTTTGTCGGTTCCCGAACAAGCCGCTGCCATCCCATCTTCCGCTCCGGAGAAGCCACAGACGGATCGCATCGTTAATTGGCCAAGGTAGTGGCGCCATCGGAAACCGCGACGGCGCCGTGCGTTCGTATTGGTGCTACGTAACTAAATGATTTCAGTTCGTGGCGGGTTGCTCCATTTGGCCTCGGACAGTGGCAGCTAGAACCATCGGCGCCCCCGGATACACCCTTTCCAAATATTTAACCAGCCTCACCGGCACGCTTCCGTCCACGCACCCCTTCGCCCACCCCATCGCCCTCGTCCACCCCGCCGCCGCCCGCGCCCCGGCCGCGGCTCCTCCCAGCAGCTGCGCACGGCCTGCCAGGGGTCGTAGGCCGCCGGTATCCAGGCCGGGTCTTCGGATGTCATGGAGTCGGGGAAGGGGACGGGGTGCTCCGTGACGGATTGTATCTGGGAGCGCACGGCGTCGAAGGCGGGGATGCGGTCGGCGGCGAGCGCGGGCGGAGGCGGGATGAAGGTGAAACCGGTGGTGAGGGGGACGGTGGGAACGGCGCGGTCGGTGCAAGGGGGTTGGTGAGTCGGTTGGTCGTAGGCTAAGCACGGTACACAAGCACATGGTGAGATGGAAGGGAAGGGGAAATTAGGAAGACGATGGTATCTCGACGCTTGCTTACATTTACCCTACAGCCCCTTAGGTACGTTGCTAACGACCGGGCGCAGCTTCCACTGCGGCGTGTACGGTTCGTTGCCGGCGTCGCTAGTAGTGGCTTTAGTAAAGAAGACTTTTAGCTCGGACTCGAGGACTCTATCGTCGTTTTTAAGGTGTTACGGCGTGGCCTTTCGAAGGAACTCTCGCCTCTTAACCGCCTGGCTCGAATGGCGCAATCCTGGCCGTAGCTCCGATGACGGCCGCCTAGGCCACAGCAGTCATCTCACCACTCACTCATACTGCGTCTTTTACTCGACATCCTTCGGTGCTGTTAACCGACCTAGCAATGTGGCAACCAAAGAACATTCTACTCCTTATGTATATGAGAATTCTCTAGTAGTAGACTTCTTTCCTTACGGTTTATAGACGGGTTTAGATCTTATTAAATAGTGCGGGTAATAGAGTTAAGCACTACTATCCCTCGATATTATGCTACCTACGCTAGTATAAATATATATCCGCCCTTACTATCTTCGTTAGTAGACGCTAATAGGTCGAGAAACTTTAGTTCGCGTTAGGCTTATTTATTTTTAGTATATCTTACTCCTATACTATAGGAGTAAGATATATTACGTAAATATAAGGCCTATATAGTTTATAAGCGTTATAATATACTAGGGTCTAAGATAGTAGTAAACGTAAGATCGCGCTATTATATAAATTAGATAAATTAAAGTACGAGATAGTAGATATCTAATAGAATATTTAAATACTAATTTTATATTATAAATATTAAAGTATAAGGGCTTTAAAACCTTAAAAACTAAAGACTTATATAAGAAGAAGTATTTATAACGGTAGGCTCCTTCTACTAAGCTTTAAAGTCGCTTAATAGGTTAAGTAAACCGAAGGGTTTACCTTAAAGAGATAAGAGAGGGGTAATAATAATTAGGTAGGAAAGTATTACGGGATTATACGATATATAGTAAGCTAGTTATCTCTAAATTAATAGGGTTAAATTAGAACTTTAAGTTAACTATAAAGGGTTAAATATCTAGCTAAGAGAGTATATCTATATATTATAGGAAAGCTAGTTATACTCTAGTATACCCTTTACTAAGGGTATATTACTTAATACTATTTATTAAAGGTATACTTATTTATACCCTTAGGTAAGGGTATAGGTAGGGTATTCGTAATTATAGCGCTTTAAGCTCCTTCTAAAATCCTAGCTTCTAATATACTAGTTAGTTAAGATAACTAACTTACTTACGTCCGCTTCTTTACGCCCTTTTCCTACTTTCTAAATCCTATATCTATTATAGGATATTAATCCGACTAGACCCTCGAGTTCCTACGGTCCTATTTCCCCTACGGGCTTTAGCTACTACCTAAGGCTACGCCCGTACGTATCGGATTCCCTTATTCCTAAGATTCCTATACGGGATTTTTAACTATACGGCTCTACCGCCTACGAGGCTCGTTAGCCCCTACGGTACTCTCTTCTATATAGGCTTTTTATCCTTAGGGTTATAAAGCCCTTATATCCTAGGGTTCGTAATATTTACCTAACCTACTAAGCGACTCTAAAGCTTAGTAGAAGAAGCCTACTATTATATATACTTATAGTATATATTAATTCTATTTTTTTAATCTTTTACTTTAATTTATATTCTTTTAAATAGTTTACTCTTTAGATTTTAATTAAAAATACCTTTAAAAAGTATTAGTTTAAACTTATAAATCTTTTCTTTATAAATTTAAAAACGAGTTTAATAGTAAAATTTTTAGAAAAATCTAAAATATCTAATTAATAATAGCTATTAAATAATTTATTTAATTAGATTTAGATATATATTATTATTTACTTCTTTATATTTTCTTTATACTTTTATTTTTTTATAGTTTCTTTTATTTTCTTTCTTTTTCTAAGAAGTAATAAGCTTTTAAATAAATTATTTTTTATATTTATTCTTAAATCTCTCTTAAATAGTCTACTTAAGTAGATAAATAGATTTAAGTCTAGTTTTATTTTTAATATACTTAGTCTTATAATAAGACGTTAAACTAAATAAATAAAATAAATAAATAAATAAAAATAAGTATATCGTTATATCTTTTAAGACGTTTCTATCTAGATAGATATTTAATAAAATAAGATCTTAAGCTTTTATACGATATATAAGTTAAAACTTCCTTATTTTTATATAGAAAGAAGAGAGAGATAACTACGAGAGAGATACTAAGCGCTAAGTACTACGAACCGAATACTAAACGTTAAACGGTAAATACGAAGCACTAAGCCGCGTAGAACTAAAGTACTATACTACGACTAACGGCTTTCTTTAAGCTCTCTATCTAAGTAGTATAAAGGTTAAGCTTAGGTCGGCTACTAGCTTAAAAACCTCTCGAGACGTGAACCCTTAACGGACGCTCTAGGTCTAACTTGTGCAGCACTATGCCATCTCCGAGACGAGCCTCTACCGGAGCCGGTTTAAAAAGCGCCGATTTCCCTTCGACGGAACGCCTCGCTTTTTTAATTATCACGCACACCGGTGGTGGCGGGAGAAGTCTTCCTCCGTGGTAAGACCGGTAGCGAGGCGCCGTCGATTAAGAAAGTGAACCGAACTTGGATCGGAGGTGGCTTGGTTCCAACGACGGAACTGAGTGGGGAAAGAGCGTGCACACCTTCGACGTTTTCGTGTGAGTTGGGTTCTCCCTCTTCCGAATTATGCGCCAAACGACCCGTCTCGTGCACGGGCAGGGACCACAGCGTCTACGGAGGGATTGTTTGGCCACCGCCGCCCGTTGGGCGTGTTTGGAGGGCTTGATTGTCGACGATGTCGTTCGAGACCTAACGTCACCTCATGGCCTGCTTTCCTCAGCCTCTCACTTTGCTGCCATGACTTGGCCTGAAGTACGTCTAGCCAGTCAAACGCATTTGTCGAGAGATCTTCCATGAGTTCTTGAGGTCCATGCTCGCTTTAGTCGATGGCGGAAGGTTCTTGCACGAGTTCCCGACAGTGCGGTACGATCCTATCGACCGGCTACTTCTCAATGTCCGTGAACCCATTCCACCTGAGCAGACGGAACTTTCTTCGCTGGGGTCCGATGGCCGGCCAGATTCTAATTTATGGCTTGACTCTTGGCTTTCGGTTTCCGATCTCGACACGTTCTCGATTTGCCGGCTACGATGGCGTATGTAATGCAAATTGTCTCACGGTATAAATCGGAAGCAGGCCTATCGACGGCGAGCAAAGTTATTAGGACGTTGTTCGAGGCTTGGTAGCTAGGATAGCGGAGACGAAGAGGCGCGTTGCTGGGGATTATCCGCTTTCCGACCCTACACTCAGCCGAGTCCTCGGTGGCCTAAAAATTCACATTAGATCGCAATTGTTAGCGGCCGATAACAAGTATAGTAAGACTGAAGGATAATGTTGCATGCAAAAAGCACAGCCGCTACACTGATCACAATGCGTGGCACCCATCCCTTGTACTGCAACAGATAAATATTCGGACTGATATGAGAGGTTGTTCTGCTACATCAAATTGCAAGAGTCTCGAGCGGGTCGTGAAGGACTGCCGAAGCCCCTTCCGCATACCAGGCCCCCTCGTACTTGACAATATCCGCATCTGCCCATAGGTTGATCAACGACTTCTTAGGGAAGGACAGGCGGCCCTGTCCATACCACATTTCCTTCACCTCCAATTGCATCCTCGTGGGGATGAGTTCCCTAACAGCCGGCGGCTGTCCGGAAATGGGGGAGGGGATGACGCGTAGGCCCAACGCAAGCTTTTCCTCCTTCCCCGACGGCGCCGCTGCCCTTCGCTCCGGTACGAATTCGAAACTAACGACTTCCTCGCCGATGGGGCGCTGCACGCTTCCGAGGAGAACAGCGCTCCCCGTCGAGCGCTTGATGTCCACGCGGCCGAACACCTTAGGATACCCGAAAACCTCCCTACCGGCGAAGATGGCGGACTCGTTGTCGAGGATCAGCACGATAGGGAGGTCGTACTTCTTTCCCTGGTACGTGACCTCGACTTGGTGGACGTACTCGTTGTAGGAGCCGACTGTGCTTATTCCGTATGAGAGGAACCTCGAATGGACAAGTGGCTGCTCTTCGAGCTCGAAGATGTCTGGAACAAGGTGTTGGATGCTCGCGAGCGTGACTCGATAAGCGATGGTGATGAAAGAGATGTCCGAAAATTGATGCGTCGTGGTGGGGTACGGCGGAGAAGAGACGGGAATAGGATTCCCCTGGAGGGAAAGTGTTCCGTGAGGCATCTTCTGTACTGTCGCTTGGGATTCGCTGGCTTAGATGCTTGGGAGAGAAACTGTAGCAGGGACGGAGTAGGTACTTATACTGTGATCGGAGCGATGTCTTAGCGCGATTTCGACATAAGTCGTGATTTCCAGGGTTTCGGCAATTAGTAAATGTAGGATCCGAAGGCTATCGGCTATTGGGTTTAATCTATCCGTTAAAGCCGTACTATACCGTTCCGAGTGTTACATCCTAAAGAAGTAGTTACCGAAAACGGATGGGTTAAAGCCGCGGAGCCGAGAGAGATAAAAGCCGATAGCCGTATAATATAAAAGCGTAGTAGCCGAAGACTATAGTACTAAGCCTAAAGTTTCCGCGGATTAACTTTCGTAGCCGCTACCCTCTAGCTTATAGGTCTAGGAAGTATTATACGCCTAATCCCGTAGTATACAATTATAGTAGAATCGAGAACGAAGTAGACGGACTCGACCCGAATTCGTACGAGATTACCCAACCTAAATTCGTACGAGATTGCTGACCTAAATTCGTATAAGATTATCCGATCCGAACTCGTACGAGTTCGGCCGAACGGATAGGTCTATAATATCGTTAGGTAGCTCGGTTATAATTAATGCGCGAGACCGGCGTCGAATAGTTAGTTTACCGCGGTAGAGGGCTCGATAGTCGGGGCGCTTCTAAAGACGCGCTAACGGTCGCGTATCCGCCCCCGTTATCTTCGTCTATAGATATTGCAGGGCCAGAGCAGTTGAAATCGCGCTTAGAAGGGTTCTTCCTTTAACTTTCTAGGTTGTGCTTTTTTTCCTTCTTCCGTTCGAATAATACTTGGACTTTACATTAGAATCACTTAAGTCATGTGCTGTCTCTAGAGAGTAATCGGGGGGTAGACAACGTCGTTGCTACACTCATCAGCTGCACGGACCTTTTATTCACGTGATGCACCTAGCTCCTGCACCACAGGAGGAGGGGTCTCTAAAGACTAATCAGCGCCGACCCAGCATTTCTTGAGGAAGTATCTCGTAATGAACTGACTATTGGCGCGCCTCGACTCGCTGCATGTCTTTAGGAATGTTCTGACTATCGTTGTTTCCACCGCGGCAAGCGAAAACCGTCCAATCGTACTAGGGTAATGAGCCGAGCCCGCTCGTGTCAGAGACGCGTCGATTCTCCGCACCCAGACTCCACATCCACCAGTAGCTATAGGATTCACCATCTAGAATGTCGCTCCTTCACGATGCGCCGCGATACTTCCCAAGGCTGCTCCGCCTCGCTTAGTACATGCAGAATGTGGACCTCAAATTACTTTATCAAACCTAACTATAAGCTTAAACATTCTTGCCTACAATCCTGACGCCTTTATACTAAGTTTCTAGTGGGCCTTAGGCACTAGAATGTGCTCGACGTCGTAATGAATGGAAGGCGAAGAGATATCACTACACCGCGTAAACGCGACCCATAGTTCGCTTTATAGTAGAAAGTAAACTAGCTTATTTTACTAAAGTTCTTTAAATTTTTTTAGTTTATTTCTCTACTCTAATTTATTCTACTTTTTACTATAATAAGAAAGCGTTTACGACTGAAAAATTCTATTATTATTTAATAGATACTATAGCTTTATTAAAACTATTAATCTATTATATTGATTATAAAATATATTTAATATTACTTCGACTGGTAACGAAAGACGATATTCGTATAATGGTACGCCTCGTAGCTACGGCATTTATTAACGACCTTATCGAGACGTACATATACCCCGGCCGCTACGATTATCCAGATGAGTTCGTTGACGCTTAAGAATCTTCGCTAAGGTAGAGCTTCGATAGACCTTATATATCGGCCATCGTCGTTACCTTGGAAGCCAGTAACGAGAACCGGTAAGATGGCCTTAGAGTAACTCTTTCGTTTTCCCGCGTTGTTAGACATGTGCTCATATTCGCGATAGAAACCGAAGGAGGTCCTACGGATGCGAAGAAGACCGCCACTAAGCTCCATCCTATGCCGTCGATTATAGACCTCGACCACCCGATGGTGGATGCCGCCAACTCGAAGGCGATGATTGAGGCCTGCGAAAGGGCCGATTTACATGTCTAGATCGAAGAAGGCTTCAAGAAGCCAAGAGAGCGGTACGAACTCTGTCATCTGGGCGTCCATTCCGACTTCCGAAGGAGGGGCGTTGGCAAGATGATGGTGTACTTAGTCCGGGCCAAGGCCTTGCAAGAAGGTGTGCCGTAGACAGCACGGCGAGTCCCGTAGGCAGACAGTTGTATTAGAACATAGGTTTTCGTCTAGTCGGACGATGGAGATGGTGCCCGTTGCCGGGCGGCGATTGCGACATTATTCACTGGAATCCACCTGATGCTCAGAGACAAGAGTTGGTGAAGGATAGTGGGCAGAGTGATAGGCCCGAGCTTCACTCTGTCGTGAAAGTGCATTGCTCTGCGAGTGCGAGTGCGAGAGAGGGTAGTTCGTGTTGTATCTTTTTTAGAATGTGGACGAAGAAAACTGTTGAAAACTGAATAGATTAGCCCTCTTAGGGGCTGAACAAACGAACAAGATATGTACGTGATAAAAGCAGCCAAGCCAAAAGGGGACAAACTTAATTAGGAAGTATCTACAGCCGAGTCTTCGATCTTCAACAAAAACCTCATCACTTCGCCTTGATTAAGGGGAATGCAAATCACCTTAGAGACTCTCATCTGTGTATGCCGTAGTCGGAACGAAACAATGTGCCATTTTAGGCAGACTGGTACACGAATCAGGTAGGCGTAACCATGAGTAAGGTAGCGCTTCAACTCCTGCTTTCTCCAGATTAGCCATATCCCTGAAATTTAGGCAGCGCTCGGACCGCCGCCACTTGAGGAGTTCCGGAAATTAGAGATCCGACCCTATGCGGTAGCTTCTTGATCGACTAAGAAATTAAGGTTGCGGCTGGCTTCCGCCGCGCATCGGTAAACAAATAGACGGCTTGGCTGAGACTATGGTGAGAGGGCTGTTTAATATATTGAGTGGCTACTCGTGTCTTGCGAGAACTCGGATATAAAGTTGCCCAACCCCTGCTGTTTAGCTGCATCCAACAACGCAGCCCGAATCCCTGAACACCCCCACGCTCCTTTCCGCAGTGCGGCTTCTGTCATTCTCTCGCCTTCAGTACCCTTTCCGTTTGTTTTCGGCACTCGGGAGTGTCGTGATTCCAAGCTTTGGTCATTCCAGAAACATGCGGACCACTTTGATTGCTTTACTTGCCGCTGCTGGCACGGCCGTGCAGGCTGTCGGTCCTCTTGTCACGCTCAAGAATGCCACGTATAACGGTGTCGATCAGGGCGACGGCGTAACCAAGTGGCTTGGAATCCGCTACGGCGCCGCGCCTGTGGGCGACCTGCGCTTCCGCGCTCCTCAGGATCCCGAGCCCAGCTCAGACGTGGTCGAGGCCGACAAGGTGAGTCGACCGCAGCAACAACACAATCTCTGGCTGACAGTAGCAGTTTGGGCCCATCTGCCCCCCGCAGCAGCCGACAGACTACACTGTGAGCCCCGAAGCGCCGGACCGCTTCACCGTCGACGAGGACTGTCTTTTCCTCTCCGTCTTCGCGCCCACCGATGCGACACCGGAGAAAAAGGTGCCGGTGCTCTTCTGGATCCAGGGCGGTGGCTTCTCCTCGAACTCCAACTCCAACTACGATGCAACCGAGCTGGTCAAGGACGGTGGCGTCATTGTGGTGCAGATTGTATGACCAGCGCAGCCATCTCGCACTCGCCCATGCTGACCGTGTCACCAGAACTACCGTGTCGGCATGTACGGCTTCCTCCAGAGCAAGGAGGTGGTGGCCAACGGAAGCCTGAACAACGGAATCAAGGACATGATCAAGGCTCTCGAATGGGTCCAGACCAACATCGAGCAGGTATGCAGTCGACAGCACTCTCCCCGGCCCGCAGGCTGACAAAGCAACGCAGTTCGGCGGCGACAAGGACCAGGTCGTCATCGACGGCATCAGCGCCGGCGGCAGCGCGGTTGCCCTCCTGCTGGCAGCCAACAAGGGCCAGCTCGGCCTCTTCGCCGGCGGCATCCTCGAGTCGGGCGGGTGGGCCTCGATGCGCAACCTGCAGCAAGGCCAGAAGGAGTACGACTGCCTGGCCGCCGAAAAGGGCTGCGACGGCGGAGCTGACAGCCTCGCCTGCCTGCGCTCCCTCAATGCCTCGGCCATCCGCTCGTCCAAGTGCTGGTTCGGCCCGCACATTGACGACGACCTCTTCACCGGCTCCCTCCTCGACATGTACGCCTCCGGCGACGTCGCCGCCGTGCCCACCATCATGGGCGCCTGCGCCAACGAAGGCACCAAGTACTCGGCCCCCGAGGACACAAACTCCACCGCCGCCGCCAACGCCTACTTCCTCGGCCAGGACCCGACCCTCACCAACTCCTCCCTCGCCATCCTCGACGCCCTCTACATCGACCAGCCCGCCCCCGTCTTCCCCGGCAAGGGCGCCAAGTTCCGCCAGGCCGCCAACGCCATCGCCGACGTCGGCACCCACTGCATCATCAGGGCCCTCCAGGACGCCCTCGCCGCCAAAGGGCTCCCGACGTACACGTACAAGTACGCCGTCCGCGACCCCGAAGATGAGCAGGAAGGGTACGGCGTCTGGCACGTCGTCAACATGTACGCCGTCTGGGGCCCCAACCGCACCGACGGCAACGCCCCCGCCAGCTACGTCGGCGCCGACGCCCCCAACGCCCATGCCATCGCCGTCACCCGCTCGTACTGGACCAGCTTCGTGAAGAGCCTCGATCCGAACACCGATCGGGCCAAGGGCGCGCCCGAGTGGCAGCCGTGGACGGGCGATGCGGGGCGCGAGAGGCTGCTGATCCAGACGAACGGCACCAGCATGGAGCGCATGACGGATGCCCAGAGCTTCCGGTGCGATGCCGTGCATGAGTTCAGCGTGGCGCTGGGAAGCCCGCGGTCTGGCACCGATAGGACGGAGCTGGATCGCGCGGCTGCGGTGAATGCGCTGGCGGCGAAGGACTGCGGGTTTGACAATGGGTGCACCGCGGCGCAGATCAAGATGCAGAGGAGCTTCAGCGCATGAGGCGGGCAAGTGTAGGGCTCGTCTCGTCGAGGCATTGGGTGCATTGGCTACTTATAATTTTTCGGCGATGCGCACGGACCGAAGGGTGTTGGTGTGATTATTGTGGATGGGTGGTGGATTGCATTGCGGACGGTAGTGAGGAAGTATGGGCGATGATGTGGTCCGATCGAGATGTCAGCAGCTTACCGGGGCTTTCTCCCCAATAGGGGACGGGGCATAGCCATTCAGGGCACAGCGGATGCCTTTTGCTGACGTGTATCCTGCGGGAGAGACTATCGAATTTGCTTCCCATGCCGTTTCGGCAGCCACACAGCGGCAGCATACACGGCCCCCAAAACCTGAAGAGCAAGATTGCTTATCTCGAAGATATCTCCGCCCGGGTCCATTTCCTCAATCCAGACATGCCAGGCCCACATGCAGCTTACTGTCCTTCGATTCGATTCTCCCGCATGAGAGCCGAAACCTCAATGTAGACTAAGGCTCTCAGCCGCATTGCCGTTTGTGTCCAAATGGAGGGGCCACGACAGCATCGGTTGAGCCGTGCCTGGCACAGTTAAAGGCCTTGGAGTCCAGAGCCACGGGCTGTAGTATTCATGGCATCGCAGTTCCTTTTCAAACCTTAATGGCGCCTTTGTTCGATTTCGCGGGGTGGAAGGACCGAGTGGGCGATAACGTGTTCGCTACTGCGTCTCCAAAACCCTTCGAATTCATCTCCGGTCTCGCTGACAGAATACCCCCACCTGCGGATGTCTCCAAGCCGAGGCCGGCGTTTCCAGAAAAAGCCAACCACGATGCACCCAACGTCTGCTCGGCCAAAGCCAGCTTTCCCCGGCTGGGCAGATCTGTCCATGTTATGCGGCAAGAGTACGATGTCGTTGTCGTCGGATCTGGTTACGGCGGCGGTGTTGCAGCGAGTCGAATGGCAAGAGCAGGGAAGCGTGTTGCTGTGCTCGAGATGGGGAAAGAGAAGTGGCGTAGGTGCTTTAGTCATGGAGTCTGTCTGGCAGCGCTAACCCCTTCCTAAACCACAGCGGGCGAGTACCCAAACAGCCTGACGGAGGTTTTACCTGAGTTTCATGTTTCGGGAGACACGGGCAAGCCAACAGGAATGTTCAAGACTGTGGCCACGGGAACCGCCACGAGCATGTACAACTTGATATTGGGTCAAGGGCAGAACGCTTTTGTTGGAAAAGGTGAGAGCCGTACGCAGCACTCCAAGCTGATTTTGATGCTGACGTGCCAAGGGCTTGGTGGAACGTCCCTTATTAACGCAAATGTGTTCCTGGAGTGCGACAAACGCACATTGACACTCAGCGCATGGCCACCAGAGATCCGCAACGACCCCAGTGCTCTCGATCCATGTAAGTATACGTGATTCTCCGAGAGGACCCGCACTGAGCCGTAGCAGACTACACCCGCGCCAAAGAAATGCTGCAACCAACGCCGTATCCAGGAGACTTGCCGCCTCCAAAAAAACTCTCGGTCCTTGAAAAGCAGGCCGAAGCTTTGGGACTAAAACAGAACTTCTATCGCGTACCACAAACCACCTTCTTCCGAGAAGGCTTCAACAATGCCGGGGTCCAGATGAAGGCCTCGACTGGCAGCGGGCAAGATTGCACCGGGGTGAACGACGGATCCAAAAACTCGGTCCTGATGAACTACATTCCCGATGCTTGGAATTGGGGAGCAGAGATATTCTGCGAGTGCGAGGCACGTTACATCCGTCGAGACCCAACGGGCCGGGGTTACATCATCCTCTTTGCCTGGCACGGAGTCGGGAGGGAGAAGTTTGGGGAAGCTTTCAATACGCACTTGATGTGGGTGCGAGCCGTGAGTATGGATCACACATCAATCGCGCTCAGTCGGCTGATAGCTGGTGTAGAAGGAGTTTTGCTTCCTTGCGGCTGGCTCTCTCGGTACCACGGAGATTCTCCTCCGCTCTCGCGTCCATGGCTTAGAGCTGTCTCCCACGGTTGGGCAGAGATTGTCAGGAAATGGAGATATCTTGTCATTTGGTGAGTGCTTGAACCAAAGTAAACTCGGATGGGTTCGGACTGATGTTCTGAAGGCTACAACTGTGACGAATTTGTCAACGGTATTGGCCGCGTGAAGCCCGCAGCTGACCAACCCCCCGGCCCGACAATAACCGGCGTCATCGACAACCGTGACGCCGCCACCTCCCCCAATGTGCTGGATGCGTACGTCATACAAGAAGGCGCCGTCCCGGAAGCACTTGCTCCGCTGATCCAATCCATGCTCGAGTTGATGCCAGGGAAGCAGCAGCCAAAGACACCGAGTGCCAAAGACCAGCTTCAACGGTTAATGTCTCGGGCTGATGCAAGATTTCTTGGCCCATACTCTAAGAGCGGATCTGTGGGCAGGACCCAGACGTACCTGGTCATGTCGCATGACACCAACGAGGCCGTTCTTTCTCTCGAGAACGACAGGCCTCATCTGCAATTCCGGGGTGTCGGCCGCACAGAACACGTTCAAAGACTCCACTCCGTTCTCGCAGAAGCAACTCATGCCATCGGGGGCACATTGATCAATTCACCTTTTCATGCCGGTATGAAAAATAACGCCCCCTAGGATGCCTGAGCTAATAGAGTCCAGCATTCAAGCAGCAGGAGCAGATCACAGTCCATCCCCTGGGAGGTGCGGTGATGAGCTCAGACGGCACCGGCAAGCGTGGCGCCACCAACCACCTCGGTCAGCTTTTCAGCGGCGATGGGTCAGAAGTTCATGATGGCCTCGCTTGCGTTGACGGCGCCATGATCCCAACGTCCCTTGGTAAGAAATGCTCCTGATATTGCATGTTGCAAGCTGACACTTCAGGCGTCAATCCACTCGCCACAATTACTGCGCTCGCAGAGCGTGCGGTGTGCCTTATCTCACAGCAGAGAGGCCTTTGCATTGACTGGAAACGTAACAATAGGCTTGATCTCTTTGGCCAGCCCGCCGTATCGCGTTTACCTCACCACGATCTAGCTGAGGCTCACAAGGTCGTGCGGACGGCGGCAGCCACGGGCGGTGTGCGATTCACCGAGATCATGGAGGGCCACGTACACGTTGGTAGTGATGTCAACAACTTCGCCATTGCAGAAGAGACTGCCAAAGCCTCATCCAGCTCAGGCTTGCTGTATCTGAGCGTCTCAGCTCTCAGCATGAAGGACGCCTCCATCGCTACCGGGACGTTTTCCTGTAGAGCATTGTCGAAGGATCCGCTTCTTGCTAAAGGCAAAGTAGACTTCTTCTCTGCAGATGAAACCATTTCTGAAGGCAGCAATCTTGTGTACCGTCTCGCTCTCGAGAGCACCGATGGCACCACATACCACATGCACGGCAAGAAGGCCCTCACCATGAACATGGCTTTCTCCATCGCCTCGACTTGGAAAGCCACAACGACGTTGCACACCACCCTCACCCATCCCGACGGTAGCCTAGCCGGCCGAGGCGTCTTGCGTGTGTCCTGGCAAAACTTCACTTCAGAACTGAAGACACTGTCCGCGCTTCCCACCGGCAACATCCTCGACCGAGCCTCAACCCTCGGCAGCTTCATCGGCAGCTTCGCCCAAAAGACAGCGCCCTTCTACCTCGGCCCCCTCGCAGCCCTCAAGACGTCCCAACAGCACAGCACCGCAGCCGCGTGCTCCGAAACCTACAGACCCAAAGCCCCACCCACCAGCGCGATCACGCTCACCGCCCGCGACGGCGTCACCAGCACGCTTCGAACCTGGGCTCCCACCGCCACCGTGCATCCGACCAAGCATCCCATCCTCATGATCCCCGGCGCGTCCGTCTCGCACGCCATCTTCGCGCTCCCCACCGTCCGCACCAACGCGGTCGAGTACCTCACGGCGCGCGGCCACGCCGTGTCGGTGCTCTCGCACCGCTTCGGCGCGACGCCCGTGTGCGCCGCGGGGGGCACCGCCTTCGAGGCGCGGCTGGACGTGCTCGCCGCGCTGCAGCATCTACGACGTGTACACGGCGGCGGCGGCGGCGGCGGCGGAGACAAGCATCAGGACGGACAACGGCAAAAGATCTACGTCATCGCGCATTGCATGGGGGCGGTGGCGACCGCCGTCGGGCTGCTCGACGGCACCGTGCCGACGGCGTGGCTGGCCGGGCTGGCGTGCACGCAGGTGTTCGCGCACCTCGTCTTCGGGCGGTGGAACGCGCTCAAGGCGGGGAATCCGTGCCTGCCGCGGGCGTACGCCGGGGTCGCGGGCAGTCCGTGGTTTCCGATGACGGCGGGCGAAGGCGAGGGAACGGAGACGGAAACGGCGGCGGCGGCGGTCCAGCGCGCCATCGACCAGGCGTTGCGGTTCTATCCCGTCGAGGGCGGCGCCGAGGTGTGCCGGAGCGCCGTCTGCCACCGCTTCAGCCTGACGTACGGCCGCTGCTGGCAGCACGCGAATCTGAACCGGGCGACGCACGAGCGGCTGGGCGAGGTGCTGGGGGGCGTGCATATGCGGATGCTGGCGGAGACGATGGCCATGGGGAGGGCGGGGAGGGTGTTGGACGGGGAGGGCGCGGACACGGTCGTGACTGACGAGGGGCTGGAGCGGTTGAGGGGGCTGCCGATTCTGTTTGTGAGTGGCGGCGCCAATGTGGTGTTTGATCCCGAGAGCACCTTCATTACGTATGATTTGCTGAGGCGGCGGTTTGGGCCGGATTTGTACCACAGGAGGGTCGTGCAGGGCTATGGGCATTTGGATACGTGGATGGGGAAGGATTCGGCCAGAGATGTGTTCCCTATAGTAGAGGAGCATATCCGTGGGCTGTGAAGTACGTCTTTTTACTGTGCTATCTAGTTTCAAGTCTATCTTGTTTGCATGCCAGGTCCCTTTGATTAGGCTGTTCAAGAAATTCAACCGTAGTGCTATCCCAGTAGAAGACGTCTACTATCATACTTTCTCCGTAGTCCCTGCATCGGGTTTCTCTCTCCGATTCTCCTCCGCCTTCTTCAGAACGCTCCTCCACTCCAGCGCCGCAGTACCAAGGACAGTAAGACACGCCAGGATCAAGCCAATCTGAAAGACGTTCCGCAACGCCTCGTTGTATGCCACGAGACTCGCTTCTCTCAGATGAGCGGGCAACCCGGCGAGGAGCGACGTAGCGCCGCCTTCGGTGACAAGCTTCGCATCGAAGCCGGGCAAGAGACCAGAGAGCCGGCTCACGAGCTGGTTGTCCAGGACGTTCTGGCCGACGGACACGAAAATGGCGGCGCCCAGCAACTGGCCGAAAAACATCAGCGACGTCCCGACGGGCACGTCGGCGGTCGGGAGAACGGTCTGGGCGGCGAGGTTCGGCGCCTGAAAGCACAGGCCCACGCCGAAGCCGTACAGGATCTGGTAGCCGATCCACTTGCCCTCGCTGGTGCCGACCTGGAGCGTGGTGAGGAGCCCCGCGCCGACGGCCATGATGCACGTGCCGACTATGGCGAGCGGGGTGTAGTAGCCGATCTTGGCATTCGTGAGGCCGCCGAGTACGGACGCGAGCACCATTGACAGCAGGAGAGGCAGGAGTTGGATTCCGGATTCGACGGCGGAAGAGCCTTTGATGGACTGGAACCAAACCGGGAGGAAGTAGACTGTGGACAGGGTCAGGGGGGAGTAATGCCGCGCGTGTTTGTGGTCGACATACCGCATATGTATTGCGAAGAGCCGATGCAGACCGTGGCCCAGCAGCCAGCGGCGATGCTGCGTTGCTTGAAGATGCGCGGAGGAATCGTTGCTGTCTTGGGCAGGAACACCTGCACAGCAGCGAACGCAACGAGCAAAACTCCGCCGAGAGTCAACAATGCCTCGATACGTCCATTGCTCCACTGGAGACTGTTAGCAATTCGAGACGTTTTTTCCGGGAGAAAAACTCACAGCGTATGTATTACCGCCCCACTGGAGTGCCAGAAGTAGACAAACGACACCTGGGATCAGGACTGCGGTGCCAAGGACGTCGAGCTGTGATAGTTTTTGTGTCCAGGGGAGCTTGGTTGAGTCTCTGTCGGGGACCTTGAGGCAAAGGGCAATGACGACCATGGACACGGCGCCGAAGGGCAGATTGATGTAAAAGCACCATCGCCATGTCGCACTGGAGGATGTGAAGGCGCCACCAATCAACGGCCCTATGATTGAAGCGATGCCAAAGAGGGCACCGAACATGCCTTGCAGTTTCGGTCGTTTCCCCAGCGGAACGGCATACACCATGCTGACAATCTGGCACGTGTTAGAGGGTGGTGAGCGCGGAAGGTGGAAACGGCCGACTTACGCATCCAGCAAAGATTCCGGCGGCGCCGACACCGGCAATTGCTCTTCCAACGATGAAGGCAGCCGACGAGGGAGCGGCGCCGCAGACGACGGAGCCGAGTTCAAACAGCAGGACGCTCGTGAGCATGACAGCTTTGACGGAGTAGAAGGTGTAGAGTTTTCCGAACAGCAGCTGGAACGAGCAGCACGTCAAGGTGTACGCGCTTCCATACCAGCCGACATCGGGGAGGGAGTGGAATTCGTCCGTGATCTGGGGGATGGCCTGCCCCGAATGGTCAGCACGTGGGTTTGCAGCTCTGTGGAGAGGGGGGGTCATGCCGTTGAGATGATGAGTCTGTCCAGCGCAACGAGAAAGATGCTCAGAAATACGGAGACGAGAAGCAGGAAAACCCTGATGGCAGACTGCTGCTGATACGTGTCGTCGTTGTGGGAGCTTCCTCCCGTGTGTGCTGCATCCGCATCTGATTTGGCGCTTTGTTGGGAGGTTGAATTCCGTCGAGACTCCATGTCGTCGCTCTTGCGAATGGAACAATAGCTTGTTCGAAAATGAGCCTGGTGAGATTGGTACCCTTGACAGCCAAGCTCAAACGAGGAAGCTCTTACTTTAATGTGTATGGGGAGCAATTCGCGGACTGTTGTGTGTCGGGGTTTAGTAGAGCCCGAGGGGGTTGGTGGGGGCGGATTCCTGTGCCGGGCTTTTCAACCCCCCGGGTCACAGTCAGCTCTCCCCGAGAGGCGCGGGCCAGCCATGAGGACCTTGGTTGAACGGAATGTCTTGTTTGAATAGTGAAAAGGCACATACAGCCTTGGAAAACTACGCATATGGCTGTAAACATTTCGGTCGCACCCGCGCACTCGACACCTCGCCAGCCTCACCCGCCGCGGTGGCTGCCAAAGCTCCAATCCATAGCAGCCCAGTTCCACTGATTTACACCCATATCCAACGGAAACTGTCCGGGCGGACCAGGGTTGGAGAATCCGCCCAGACCTGTTTCTGCACAGCTGCCTTGTCCTTCCATGCCGTAGAACAGGCCGTGGCCACCGAAGTCCACGGGCATCAAGCCGACCATGTCCACGGCCGAAGCTGGGCGACGCTGCTGCTGTTCTGCATCTTGCATGTTGGGCGCCATTTCGGCCATCTTTTGCCGGAAGCGCGACACGATCTTCGGGGGCGTCAACGGGTGTCCTGATTCCCGCAGCGCTGCTTCGCGAGGCTCCCAGGCCTGCAGGACCATGCCGGCAAAGATTTCGAACAAGGGATTCTCATCTGCCGTGAGAGGCGAGAAGGCGAAGCGAGAGTCGTAGTGGGCGCCCATGACTTGCCAGGCGCGTTCGGCGTGCTCGCCGCCAGGCCGTCTCTTGAGCTCTTGGACGACGTGGATGTATGCGGGAAATGGAAAGTGGAACTGGAAGAGCCAGCGGTAGCCCTTGGTCAGGGGTGAGGTCATGATCTTGGTGTCGCCGTCTAGCATGGCCAGCGCGTGCGAAAGAGCAGCGTTGCGCTGCGCCTCGGTCAACTGCGCCGAGGGGATGGAAGCCCTTGAGTTATGCTCGACGAGACGGTATCGAGCAAGGAATGCTCGTGCTGTCCAGATGGCCATGAAATGAAGTGGGTTCTCGGGATCGCAGAAGCGGAGATACTTTTCGCTGATTCGCCTCTCGAGGCCGTCCAGCCCACCCTCCTCTTCCACGTCTTTGGCAACGGATTTCAAGGCCGGAGCGGTGAAATCAAGGTGGACGGCGGCGTGGCGGAGGAACTCGCCCATCTCACTGCGCACCGCGGCAAAGAGGGTGTCGGTGCACTTGCCTTGGGCAGGACTCGGCGGCTCTCTCATCTCCGTCCAGAGGTCCGAGTCGTTCACGTTGAGAGGGATATTACAGTCCCAGGTTGGCCCCAGCGTTACGGATCTGTAGTTGGCCAGCTCGCCTATGCGCGTGTCGAAGAGGACTAGTGCCCACCAAAGCCGGCGGCGTATCTCCGCCTCGAGAGCGGAACATCTGGCATTGGCCGACTCGCTGTCGATGCCCATGCGTTGCGCAATGCGAATGGCCACGCCAAGCATCGAGGACAGGGATCGAGGGTCAGTCCTGGGGCCGACCGAGACGAGGTAGAGAAACAGTGCGGTGAGACAGTCGCGATTCCCGGTCCGGAGAAACCCACAGTTCAGCAGCGCTTGCTCGCAGCCGAAGTGGTGTGCTGCCAGGACATCTTGCTTTGGGGAGCTGAAGATGGCCTGGCAGTCGTGATCGCTAAGGCTCTGGACAGAGACGCAGTAGATGCCGAACATGAGCGCCTCCAAGGCGGCGTTGGTGCGAGAAACATTGCCGGCTGCTTCTACGATGCGTCCCTGCAGGCTGGGAGCGTGCGTGACTTTGAGCAACGGGTTGACATTGTCCAAGTATATCTGCCAGAGGCGGAAGATGTGCACCGGCTCGGGGTGCAGAGTGGAGATGTCGACTGGCATCTTGCGGGAGCCGAGCAGGAGGTGGTCCGTCTTTGTATACAACAGATCCCACGCGCTCCTGACCACACCCTCACGCACATCATCCTGCGAGGAGTTACTATCGTTGTCGGGGTCTCGGAACTGTTGCCAGCCTGTCAGCGCCGTGGGGTTTCAAATGTACGCTGGGAAGCATACCCCTTGGCTCATGGCGTGCCAGAAATTCCTGGGAGAATCAGTCATCTGCAATTGGCTTCGTTGCGTGCACATACTTGGCCTCGTATACCTTTTCGGGCTTGGGAATGGACGGCTGCACTACCTCGGCAGCTTCGGCCATCTGCTCATCGGAATGGACGGTGTTGGGAGACACATTCCCCTCTCGATGGAGCGGCTCGAAGTCCACATTGTTCTGACGAAGCAGGTCTTCATACTTTCTGAGACGATCCAACAGCTCTCGCTCGGGAAATCTGCGCTTTCTCCGACCGGGGTTGACAGTTGCTGGGACGCACGACGCTTTGGACCTGATGCAGTTGGTGCAGGGAAACTTGCGGTTGCACTTGATCTTGCGCTGCTGACAGAGCACGCACGCAAGCACCCGTGCAGGCTTTCGCGGTTGAGATGACGGGGAAGACGTGGCTGGGCTATCCTGCTCGGGCGTGGGCCACACCGCCGACATGGTTGCACAGAGTGGTTGTCCGAGAGGATCTTTGAGAGTGCGTTGTCTCGGGGTTTTGTAGTGCCCGACCAACCCTCGGCCACTAATTCCTCCGTCAAGCCATCCCTGGACTAGCTTGCTTATCTTCCTGTGACGTCAAGCGCATCCTTGGCTTCTGCTGCCAACGCAGATAATCTTTCGTCCCAGCGGTAATGTATTCTCATTCAAGTCATCTCCAGCCAGTTTATCAAATGCAAGTATAGCACCATTTTGCAGCCGATGGCTAGCGCGAAGATACCAAATATTACGAACCGGGGGTTCTGATGGCAGGGCTCCCAGTCAATCAATTCAATCAATTCAAGCGGTTTGAAGTCTTAGATTGCAAGTAATTTAGTCACGCCTTAACTTGCTAGGACTTAGGTAATTCAAGATTAGTTTGATTGCAATTAACTAAGTAACTGGGTTACCATTCTTGGCATAATGTTAAATCTTCTACTGCTACTCCTGCTATCGACGCCGTCGGAACTCTCTTATACCTTATACGCCTAGCTACTACCGCCGTTAATGCCGTGGCCCGTGCTTTTATCGTTCTAGCGGTGTACTTTAGCACTAGATTAATTAAATTAATTAGCTACTTCTAGGGACGAAATTAGTTTAGCAGTTTAGCTACTAAACTAAATAAGTAAAACGAAATCTTTCTAATTTGAGACTAGTTTAGATTGACCAATTCTTAGATTCACTGGAACCCCTGCCTGATGGTATGCTGATTGTAGTCGAATTCTTGTGTCTTGCCATTCGTTTTTGCGCTACCGAGGAAGCTGATAGGGCAAGTCTAGGTCAATCCCTCCGCTAGATGTGTCGCCGTGGAGAAGATATTCACAATCACACACACACATATATATATTTCGGATATGGAATGGATGGAATGGAGAGCTTCTCTGTCCAGGTTCTTGTAGGATAGAAGGTTGTAGCATCTCTCGCACTTGTCGCTGACTATCCCTTAACCTGCGTGAGTAGGCTGAGCACCGATTTATGAGCATTGACGGCATCGCCCGACTTCCCGATCTCCTCGCACAAAAAGATCCGTGTGCGTCTGAAGAATCTATACATAGCCTTTGAACTGGCCTCACGTCTCGTCCCTCATGTATGATACAGGCAGGTGCAATCCGCGTAGTGCGGGGGTAGCGCACGTTCGGCGCACGTTCGCTCATAGCTGCGGATGCGGATGCGGGCTCGGGTATGAGAGCACTGATTCCAGGACGAGGCAGATACGAGGGGACCCTCTGACCGGCTTCACGTGGCATGGGAGACGGAATATGCTACGGACCAGATGATAGACAACCCGGTTCCCCAGTTGAAATAGTGGACCGAGGATTGGCGATGAAATCCCCGACCAATTAGCCGGACTCCCGTTGGCACGACCATTCGCCTCCTGTTGCAAAACACCACGCTAACATGACTTATGCCTTACTCTTGAATCGTGGGAAGATAAGGACTGCCGCCTCAACGGCATGCTAGTCAGCACCGAGACCGCCACGCGAGCTCATATTAAACGCATTACAACTTGACATGTCAGCTCTAGAGCTTCGCCACATTCAACCTATGGATGTCAATTCCACTCAACCAAGCCCTTCCGCCCAGGAAGCGGTGAAGAGGGTGGCTTGCACCCGTTGCCGCACGCAGAAGCTCAAATGTCTCAAATCAGCGCAGGCCTCGGACTCGGGCTCGAACTCGAAGCGGTGCGACCGCTGCCGCAAAGCCGACGCCGAGTGCAACTACGCAGCATCGAGGCCGGTCGGGCGGCCGAAGTCGCATGGGAGAAGATCATCACGTAGTCCCAAATCCCCACCCCCACCAGCACCGCGACGCCCGAGCACGACGACGACGACGACGACGACGACGACGACGACGGACACGCAGCAGCCGCAGCCGCAGCTCTACCTCGACGACGACTACTTCAACACGCTGCTGCTGGCCGCCGAGACGCCGGCGACGACGGACGCCGCGATGCTGGACGCACACGGCTTCGACCTGTTCTACCACGACCCGGCGCCTTCTCCCGGCGAGCACCACCACTACCACCACCACCAAAGCGACTCCACATCGGCATCAATCGCAGCCGACCACCAGCACCGGCGCGACCCCCTCCTCCTGACGCCACCCTCAAGCAGCAGCAGCTTCCCCCCCTTCCCGACCGCATCCTCCGCTCCCTCGCACACGAGCAGCAGCATCAGCAGCAGCATCAGCAGCAGCATCAGCAGCAGCAGCAGCAGCAGCAGCAGCAGCAGCAGCGGGATCGGCAGCGGCAACGTGCTGCTCCCGCGGCCCGGCGCCGGCGCGGCGGTCGACCGGCGGCGGGCGATGCAGCACCTGTCCGATCTGGGGCTGCGGCTGTACACGCAGCTGGCCAAGTACCAGGACGGCAGTCCTGCCGACAACCCCGACGTCGGGTCGCTCGCGGGCGACGTGCTGCGCAGCTCCAACGACTACCTGGCGGCCATCTCGCTCTTCTCGCAGTACCAGCGGCACCAGGACCGGCGCGGGCACCTCGACATGGCGACGGCGTTCCAGCTGCTCATCCCGTACGTGCGGCTCGTGCAGCTGCACGACATGCTGCTCGAGGTGATGCTGCGGCGGCTGTCGTCGTCGGCGGCCACGACTCCGGCGACGACGAGGTGCGAGTCAGCCGGATTTCCCGACGTGTGGGTCGGCGGGGTGTGCGTCGTCGCGGCCGGCAGCAATGGCCAAGGCAGCCAAGGCGGCCAAGGCGGCGGCGGCGTGTTCGGGGCACGGTTGCTGCTGCAGATGTGCCTGTGCGCGCTGGGCGAGATCGAGAGCATGCTGGCGCTGCCGGGGGAAGCGAGGATAGTGTGCGGCGGCGGCGGCGATTGGGGGCCCGGTGGTGGTGGGGCCGGGGGAGATGAGGAGGGCGCGGGCTACGGCGGAGGAGGATTATTGCCGCAGGCGGTCTCGCCGCGGCTGCTGAGGACGATGCTGGACGAGCGCGGCGGCGGCGGTGGTGCTGGTGGCGTGGATGTGCAGGCGACGCGAGATAGGATTGCGGGGGTCAGGCGGCTGCTGAGGCGCAGCGGGCCGGGGGCGTGATTGGGCCGGGGGCGTGATTGGGCCGGGGGCTGCATGTTGATTGCGTGGCCGCTCTGGTTGGCTGCTTGGTTCGCGGCGAGTCGTGTGGTGCGAGCAGAAGGCAGCAGCAGTAGATATAATAGATCTAGATACGAGCGGCGAAACTGCGGCTGCCACGGCCCAACTCCCCGCTTATTTTACCCCGCGGTAAACCCGTCCCGAGTCAAGCTTTGCGGGCCGTCCAAGCCTTCTCGGAAAGCCTAACGCGAACCGGCTTCGGCTCAAACACCAGGTACGCTTTCTGGTCCATCCAGTCGGCAGGCGTGTCGGGCGTCAGGGCCAGCTCGAGGCTCCAGAAGGTGCGCGCCAGCAGCACCCTGGCTTCGGCAAGGAACACCCTGCGGAGCGGCGTCGGCATGCGAAAGCGAAGGCAGGGCAAGCAGGGGGCGCCACTTACTTGCCGCCCGGGCAGTTGCGCGTGCCGATGGAAAAGGGCTTGAAGGCCTCGCGGTCGTCCTGGTCGAAGCGCGAGTCGCGCAGGGCGTGGCCCGGCGGCAGGTGCCGCTCCGGGTGGAACTCGCGCGGCGCCACCCAGTTGCGCGCCGACGTTTGGGCCGTCTGCATGGCCATGCCCATGACCGTCTGTGGCTTCGTCAGCACGCGGCTCCGGCCGCACGGTTCGGCTGCGACTTACGTTTCCGGGGATCCATTGGCCGTCGACCTGCAGCCCTGCGGGCGGGACCAGGCGCGGCAGGGCGATGGGCGTCGGGTGGTGGGTGCGCAGCGTCTCGTCCAGCACGGCCTGCAGATAGGGCAG
Organism: Diplodia sapinea; assembly: GCA_023087385.1. Taxonomy (NCBI): domain Eukaryota; kingdom Fungi; phylum Ascomycota; class Dothideomycetes; order Botryosphaeriales; family Botryosphaeriaceae; genus Diplodia; species Diplodia sapinea. The sequence continues at coordinate 12,733 of JAJMYO010000212.1, read as the reverse complement.
GGGGATATGCGCACGACGTCTCCATATTTGGCGTGTAGGGACGTGAGGTCCTGTGGCAAGTGGCCGTGGAGTATGGAGCGCGCGTGTGGGATGTGAGATACCGCTCGGCTGGCGGGGCCGGGGAATTGGCGAAGGGGGTGAAGAAAGAGGCGGTAGACGGCGCGGAGGGAGAGGAAGAGGACGAGCTGCAGACGTTAGGAGGCTGGCGTGAGAGCGGCGAGGCGATGCGTACCAGGAGGGCGGCGGCCGCGCCCAGAGGAACTCGAGAAGGCCGGTTCATGGTAGAGAGGTATGACGGCCACGATACATGGGTGATGGGCGAAGATGACTCTTGTGTGCACGTCGGAATCGGTCAATTTGTAGACTGTCTATCCGTGTCCATGCTCAGCACCCCCTCCATACCAATCCCAGCTAGAAGATGCCTGGACTGATACCCTGCAGGCGCGTAGACAACTCGTCCAAGAACTTGCTCCGGGCTTCCTTCATCTCAGGCTTGTTCGAGTTGCCCGTCAGGCTGCGTCAGGCACCGGTTAGTTCAAACAATCATCCTGGTCGGCTTCGGAAGAAACTTACTCTGCACAAGGCTTGCAATCCATGAGAAAGGCGCCGTGGCACTCTTCGCCGAGCTCCGGTTTCACCGCATTCACGAGGCAGCGGCTGCCCACTTCGGTGGAGCGGGCAACGATTCCGATCAGCATGCGCCTGATGACGCCAGCGATCCAGCTCTCGTCGTCGCGCACGAGATTGCTCTTGCACAGGCCGGGCGTCAGGCAGGCGGTGGTGTTGGCCGACAACATCGTGTTCCCCGGCGCGCCCGAGTACCTGGCGTACGTGCAGAGGGGCAGGGCCGAGATGTCGCCCGAGGGCCATGCGTATGTGACGGAGACGGCCGACTTTGTCCTCCCGTTTGGCGGCCCGGTGAGTTGGCTCCTGGCACCCGCGGTGCTGTACTCGTCTTGGCTGACTGGCTTCAGGACCAACTGGCTATTTCCACCGTCGCGTAAGGGAGCCGCGCAGCGCGAGGGTGGCATTGACGCGGCGCGCGTGCAGCAGGGCGCGACGAGCTTCACGGCATTTCTTCCTTTTGTCTTCTTTCCACGGGATGGTCTGTATGTCGGTGGTTTTGATACGTCACTCGGTGGCTCGTGTTGCTATCACAATTACAGTGTACTGAAGCATGAGATGAATTCAAACACTACTTTGAGAAACGAGGGAACAGTTGCCTTGCAGCGCCATGGTCAATCGACAGGCGTGTCTGCTCATCCATGGACGCCGCCTGGATGTTTGCAATCTGCGGGACAATCGTCCGTTCGCGAGCAAAGGGGAAGTCGCTGCCGTACAGAACGTGGCCTTCGCCAGCAAACTTGACGACTGCCTCGACAGGGCCCTCGTAGCCGGTCAACGCGAGGTCGTAGTAGAAGCGTTTCGCGTCCCGAAGGAAGTCGCCGGCCGATTTCTCCTTCAACCCCAGATCGGCCGTTTGGTTCGCGATCCTCGTGGCCACGTACGGGAGCGTGCCGCCGCCGTGCGACAGGATAATCTTGCAGTTTGGGAAGTCCCGGACGGTGTTGGACGTGACGAGGTTGACTGCCGTGCGCGTCGTCTCGTGGGGGAAGTCGACAATGGGCCGCGGGATCGTCGGGTCGGATGACGCGCCCGACGTCTGGGCAAAGGTTGGGTGCACGAAGACTACGGCGTTGCGCAGGTCCAGCTCCTGCCAGAGCGGGCGGAAGGCGGGGTGGCCCAGATACTTGTCGTTGTAGCTGGACAACAGAGTGACGCCGTCGGCTTCGAGCGCGTCAAGGGCGTAGCGCAGCTCCTCGATGCAAGGCCCAACCGGCTCGGGCGGCGGTATGGTCGCGAAAAAGCCGAATCGCGAAGGGTTCGCCGCCTTGATCTCTGCTGCGTATTCGTTGACCCATCGACAGAGCTGCAAGGCCTCGTCGGGAGACTTGACAAAGGCCAGCCCGGGGGCGCTGAGCGACAGGATGGAAGCCTCTATGCCGTTCCGGTCCATGAACTCCAGGTCTATCTCAGCGCTCCGTGCTGGAAGTGTCAAGCCTTTGGGGATGCCCGGATGATTCGTTCCATTCTACCATCAAGTCAGCCTCCGGGACGGACAGATGCGGCACGGCGCTTACTCTTCACATAGCCGGGAGGCAGCATGTGATGGTGCACGTCGATTTTCCCCATTTGCAATTTGCGGCCAAGTGGCGTGTACAAGGTTTCTGCTGGGGGCCCGCGGCCTGATCATCATATGTTGTTTTCGGATTCGGCGTGGCTGCATCTCGACGCCGAACATCGCATATTAGCCCGACACCAATCCTGGCCAACACGCGGCAATCCACGCACGGCTCCTTCGCTGACTCGGGTCTGGAGACAAGCATTCGGCTGTCTCCGCTCGCGTTCCGCCGTCGTCCTTCTGCAGAAATCTCGCTTATGGTCACAACAAGCTCATAAAGCGCCATCTCGCCCAGACGGCTCTACAAGCTGGGCGTTTTCGAACATGGCTGCTGCACTCATCCTCTCTTTACTCTGTGTCGTCGACTTGGCTTCGGCCATTGACGCCGCCACCATCCAAACCTATCTCACCGACAACCTTTCTTCTGGCTCCGAAGTGCTCCTTCCCAGTGACGCGGCCTACGCCAGTGACTTGACCGAGAGATGGAATGCATACGATGCGCCAAGTTACGTCGTAGGCGTAAAGCCCGCCACTGCGGAGGATGTCTCGACCATCGTACGTCTTCCCTTTTCTTCGACGAGAAGAAGACGCTGATTGCAGTGGCGCAGATCAAGTATGCGTCGAATAATAGCATCCCTTTCCTGGGCACCGGCGGTGGGCATGGCTACACGACAACGACCAGCGCTCTGCAGAATGGCATCAATGTTGACCTTGGTGCTTTTGATTCTGTCTCTGTTGACGAATCGGCAAGCACAATGACCATCGGCGGCGCAGTGACGTTTGGTGATATTCTCGATCCCGTCTTCGCAGCTGGAAAGGAAATCCGTCTGGAGCCCTTGTATATTCCCCGAGGCCAAGCATTGGCTAACATGTTCTCTAGAGACGGGCTCGTGTTCCTGTGTTGGCATGGTTGGCGCCACCTTGGGCGGCGGCATTGGCCCGTACCAAGGCCTCCATGGCTTAATCATCGACGCCCTCGACTCTGTCACCATCGTCGCCGGAACCGGCGACATCGTCGATGCCTCTGCGTCCGAGAACAGTGATCTGTTCTGGGGCATCAGGGGCGCCGGCCAGAATTTCGGCATCATCTCCTCCGCCACGTACACACTGCATGACCAGACCAACGGCGGATCGGCCCTGAACGGCGACTTCCTCTTCGCCGCCAGCGAAAACGCCACCATCTTCCAGATCGTCAACGACTTTGCCGGCAACCAGCCGGACGCCCTGGCCCTCACCACCGCCATCCAATACTCCAGCACCTTCAACTCAGTCAGCCCACCATCCCCATCCCATCCCGCACGCGCCGCTAACGCACTCTCCAGACCGTAATCATGGTCAACGCCGTGTACGCGGGCGCGGAAGCCGAGGGCCGAAAAGTCCCTCGCGCCTTTGCTCGCCGCGCCATCGCTCAAGTCCAACGTCACCACGATCCCGTGGAACCGGCTGATCCACGAGAACCGCTTCGGCGCCGACGCGCTCGGCTGCATCGCCGGCAGCAACCAAGCCGCGTACGGCCTAAACCTCTACAAGTACGACATCGCCACCCACCAGGCGGCCCTGGACGCGTACGTCGGCTTCTACGCCGCCACCGGCCTCACGACGTCGTACATGGTGGCCGAGATGTTTCCGACCAAAGCCACCTTGCAGACGGCCGACGACGCGGCCGCGTATCCGTACAGAGACACGATGGCTTACCTGTGCGTTGAACTGCCTCCGTTTTCCATGACGCTCCCGTGCCAAATGCTAACGGCGGTTACGCGGCGCAGCTTTATGAGTTTCAGCGGCTTCACGACGGACGATCAGGCGTCCGCCATCGCCGATTTTGCGCTGGAGAGGCGTGCGGCGTTCGTGGAGCTGAATGGTGCCAAGGGCCTGGAGGTCTACGTCAACTATGCTCACGGCGACGAGGGCCGCGAGGCGTGGTACGCGGCGGAGAAGCTATCGAAGCTGGAGTCGATCAAGAGCACGTGGGACCCGAGTAGCTTGTTTAACTTTACTAATGGGTTTGCGTACTGAGTGTCTATCTTGAACTCGAAAGTATTTGAGCTGCTCGTAGTTTTTGCCACAGTCCTCGCTGTTGACGGTGCTCGCTGCTGGCCAATCCTTGTTGGATTCACCTATTTGTGTGGCGTGTTCAAGCAGCATTGCTGTCTATATATCACCACATGTCCTGTAGTCTGTCCAAAAAGTAATCTACCTTCTCATCCTCAACCGCTCGTCCCCTCTGTGCAGATCTGTCCTCAGCAAGTCCACGTAACATGATCTCGTGTCTAGCTTTCGATAATGCAGCGGTATTCAACGGAGCGGTGCTGGAATGCGTGAAGGGATAAGCAGTCCCTTTGGCACCGCGACGGTCGATTCAGGAGACTAAAGACTGCTTCGGGCAAGCATTTCTCACCGCTCGAGCAACAGCACATGGACCGGGGCGACAGGATCTCATAGCTTTCTGTGCCTGTTGTGGATCGAGGAGCCTCCGATTCCATCAACGCGGCGGTTGAATGTGCCGCCAGAGAGCCGAGGGCTTTTTTCTGGGCCGCTGACCCAGATATGGATCCCGACGGAGTCTACGGGGACGAGCTGGGGGAGTAAGGACTCAGGCAGACGGTAGAGATGCTTGGCGTTTGGGCACTATGTAGGTGACAGTAAGAGTGGAAGGCATGTAGAGAGTAGGATGGCGCAATATCGGATGGCGAGTGTCATATGCTTGATTTATGGTGGTTGCACATGCGCTCTGATTTTGATTAAATTGTTGAAGCAAGCGGAAGAAGTAAGAATATCATCTCAAGGCTTCTCTATTGAACAAGTAAGGTGCAGTAGAGAGCATAGAACTTGTCCTGAAAACGCCTGTGGTCGAAACCTCCCCAGCCTCTGTACGATTCCATGGGCTTGTCGATGGCGTTTGGCTGAGGGATATTCTTGAAGTACTCGGGATCCCAGTCCAACGGAGCAATGTTTCTCAGATCGGTTTCTAGCTGTCGTTCGCATCCTTCCATGCTTACATAGGTGTATCTTGCTAGTGCTACCAGGTGTAGATTGGCTTCGTCGGCGGGCAAGCAGTCTAAAACAATCGACCCTGCCACATACTGACTTGAATCGAGGACTTCTCTCCAGTTGGTTTCATTGAGATCTCCGTGATTTTCCAAGTGAAGTCCATGTATGATGGTAAAAGGAGAGATATCGACGGTAAATGCCAAAAAATGGAGAACACCTGAATCATCCATGAACGATGGTTTGTAGTGCCCATCACGGGGTTCCAGCGCAACCGGATTCCGGAAGAAGACGTCTGGCCTTGAGTGATGGGTGTAAGCGTGGGAGTCCCACTCCGGTAGAAATATGTGCTTCCACCCTTTTTCTTTCCACTCTCTGCATCTGTAATCTTGAAGCGTGAAACCGGAGCGCTCGTTGATAGATGAAGTAGGAGCGCACAGCCAAGAAACAGCCGAAATTGGTGGTTTATCTGGCATCCGATGATACAGCGTTCGTTCCTTCCACCCAGCCCAGGTCCAGGTAGGCAGTCGGTCAGGGCGTCGTCTCCTCGCCTCTCTTGAAAAATACCATGGATCTACACTATCAATGGATCTTGCCCACAAAAGTGCCTCCTCGATCTCGATATCTGGGAGATTGAATAAAGATCTCGCGTCTGTGCTCTTGTATACAGCCTTGAAGATGGCTTGAAACGCTGGTATAACATCCACGTCATACGTAAGAGAGCGACCTGTGAATTGTTCCACCGCACAGAGATGGAGATCCAAAATTGGTGTCCTGGCAGCTTCTAAACGACGAATTTCCACATATGGAATAGTTGACATGGTCCAGTCACTCGTCCGTGGACTGTGTGGGTGGGTTTCCTCAAGATACACTGTGTGATTACAGATGAATTGAAGTTGGTGATGGGTGACCAGGAGTAGCCGTTTCGACAGAAGCATTTCTTGATAGGTCCATCCTCGTTTGAACCAAGCGCATCCGAAAAATGATTCAGAGGGATTTTGAAATTCGCCTGCTCCTGTACATAGCCGCATGCCCTTTATGGCTGCGATCCTCTGAAAATTGTTGCTTGGAGAACTCATACCTACCAGTCCACTATCCGCGTTGTTTCCATTGGCATCGACGATGGTGATGGCTGAGGAGCTATAGATGGTGCCCATTCTGCTGATGAAATGATCTTTATCCGCTTCATCGTCCTGCAGGATGCAAAGTGAGTCCACCCACAGACAATCGGGTCCGATGAGGGCCGCAAAGTCCATTGCATCCGCGATTGTCTGAGGTAAAAAGCCTTTGCTTGGGTGAAGAGTCCCCTTGGTCTCAAACTCCTGCCGTGTACTCGTGGAGTACATCTTCTGCGTAATGTCACCCCACACATAGCTGAGGGCAGCATGACGAACGGGCCCATGGGGACGCACTATGCACCTCTGCTTCAAGTCGATCAAAGCTAAATGGGAGACCATGGCTTCATTCCCGCCATCACAACGCTTGTGCTCGCAGTCCTCTAGCCATTGTTAGGCTATGCTTTTTTCCTTTATGTAGGGACCGATTTGCCGTCCTCGCATTGGCCGCGTGTCGAGGAGCTGAATATAGATCATCTGTAACCCTATGGAGATAGTTAGGTATTTCACCTCGGTTTCAGGGTGATTGTAGTCGGGTAAGGGATATCTAGGAAAGTGTTTACTCTTAATATGGACGACTGTGCATTCATTGCCTGGAGTTTTCGAATGGAATTCCGATGCTAGAAGCACGCAAAACGAACAGTTCGCCTGCTTCAGAACGTGTTTCACCGTTCCAGTAGTGATTGCTTTTCTCGAAAGTATCTTGGTTGAGACATGCTGTTTTCGAAAATCCAACAGAAGTTTGATACGACGGCAGACGTCACAAAGGTAGTCTGGGTCTGATGGCGACCGTGGTGGTGGGTCTTCAACCTACCAGGGCTCTGGAGGAGATGCGGGGTTGAGCACATGCCAGCCGCGGCTGTCATTCCAGACATGTTCCGCATACTCTTCTCTCCAGTATAAACCGTCGTAGTAGTCTTCGATAGACTGGGTTTCGAGTAGTGGTGAGTCTTCAGCGTCATCGTGATCGGTGTGTGGAGGTCCGTTCACACCCCCGTCCAGGTGCGTGGAGTCGTTCGGACCTTCATCCGTGTACGGGGAATTGCCCAAGCTCTTGTCCGTGTGGGGTGATTCGTCTGTCCCCGCGCCTGTGTCTAGGCGCTCGTTCTCGTTTCCAGACTGCAGGTCGTTTCTCGCTCGAGAGGTGGAAGGGGATGACGTAGCTGTTGGAGGTGATCCCGGAGGATAATCGAGAAATCGAAGAAGCTTTCAGATAAAGGTCAAAACGTCATCAGATAAATTCAAGTGGGATGTGGGGTTTAGCCTCGCACCGGGTCGGCGGAGGTTCTTATGCTAAGCCAAAAGGTTTGTAAGCACACGAAAGTGCTTGCTTATGCGACAGCCACGCAGTGCTAGTTCGCTTATCCGCTGTGCTAATAGCCAATGAGAATGTAAACCCTGATAGAGACTTTACTGGCAAATCAACATTAGTTGCTTTGCATATCCTCGCCGAAATTCGTATCGAACATGCTATGCTCTCTCGTACTTACCGCGATGATCACGGCGTAAACGGCAGGTGAGAAAACCCTTCACGACATGGATGGTATTGGGAGATGGTGATCGGGAGATTGCTTCTCGGGGCGGGGTAGTGGCTTGAAGTTCCACCTTGGCGTTGCCAATCAAGTTCACCACGTTGCGTGAGGCTGCACGCGCACGTAAGCTCTGTGCCTTAAGAATCACCTCTTGGGTTTGCCCCGCGAGGCTGAAACCAGTCGCAGAAACAGATGCAGTCCTCTTTCCTCGGTTGCGGTTTACTGTAGCCTTGCCCGCTGCGAGAAGGACCCCATGCGGGTCACTGCCCTTGGTGGGCTGGTATTGCGGACGGTGTTCAAGTGCTTCATCCCCCTGGCCCTGTCGCAGACCAAGCAAGTGTTTGGGCTCTGCAAGACTTTCAGCCTTCTGACCAAAGTTGTCACTGGATTCGCCCGTGTGACCTGGTCCGCAACAAATGCTCTGCTTACACTGTATGCACGTAGCTCCTCATAGTCTTGGAACCCGATGATCCATGGCTTCTTGCCTCCAGGCGCGCTCGGGCTGAGCAATCTCGAATCCTGGAGAGTTATCGTGAGAAGGCGAAGGTTAGGTGATCGGTGGTGTTGAGGATCGATGTGCAATCAAATGCGAAAAGATGTGAAGGTGTTGTCTGTTGAATTGAATACATGATATCTGGTAAAAATTTATACAGAACAGTAAGACTCAAATACGTCATATACGAGTGACTTGAACAGTGTCTTCCGGCCCTCGCGTTTTCGGATTGCCCCTGGAGAAGGTTGTCACCGATGATGATGCCAGCAACTGTTCCCAGCGCTGTAGTCATTTCAACGTCCGTGATCCCTCCTGCGTACGAGCATTATGGGGGCCGCTTTGCACTTCCGCGCGAGCCTCCAATACGTTTAGTCTCGCTTACTCACCGAGAAGGATTTGCAAGAATGCGGGGTCACCTGCGACGTGCCACTGCGATCCAGCCTTCCGTCGACCACCCAATGGACAGACCCAAGAAAAGACCCAGACCCACACTTTCCTGCCGCGAGTGTCGCCAAAAGAAGCTTCGCTGTGACCGGGCCCAGCCGTGCCAGCAATGCCTCAAAGGGCAGCGCGAGGCGCTTTGCGTCTTCGACCAAGGGCTGCCGTCCCACCCGTCAGCATCTCAAACGCCAGAGAATCCCGAGAGCCAGAGCACCGGAGGCCGTGTCTCGGAGAATGAACGCATGGAACTGGAGCCGCGAGGTATCTCAGCTTCGCAGGAAAGGAGCAGCGTCGTCGAAGACCTTCAAGCGCGGGTTACATCGCTCGAAGCGGTCACATCTGCCAATCGTGCACTTCCAGACACGCCCTATGGCCGCGCTCGGCAGCCGGCCGGGACGCTTTCGGTCAAGGGGGACAGCTGCCGATACTACGGAAACGGATACCAATGCGGCTTATACGATCGAGTGCGCAGCATGGCCACCTCGATCCTTCAACCGTCAACAGATCCAGAGCTTTGGTCTTTGGCAAAAGAGGTCCAGGGCCTGATAAAGAGGCGGGTCGCCGATAAAGCTTCTCCATCGACGAGCAAGCACGACACTTTGTCCCAGCTGCGAGACCAGCTGCCGGGAGCGGACGTCTGCCACTCGTTGATCCGAACCTACTTTTCCCTGTATGAGGAAAGACTGGTCATCCTGCACCGACCCACCTTCATGCCTCTTTTCTCGGACTTCGTGGCCAACAAACCGCCCGAGAACACCAGCCGCGTCGAGCCACAAGTATACGCAGCAATGGGGCTAGCAGCGCACCACCTGCGCGCCTCCGACCACGCGCACCAGGCAGCGGCCCGGGACTGGCTGCGGCGCGGACCCTTCGCAGCCGTCGAAGCGTGGCTGGCCACGCTCCCAAGAAGAGCCCGAGCCGAAGTCCCGACGCTGCAGACGCGAGCGCTGCTCGTGCTCGCCCAGCAGGCGCGATCAGGCCAGCACGTCGAGGACCAGTGGCAGGCGACCAACGCGCTCGTGCGCGCGGCCATGGTGGCGGGGCTGCACCGCGACCCGACGGCGTTCGCGGCGACGTTTTCCGCGCCGCAGGCGGATCTGCGCCGGCGGCTGTGGTGGAGCGTCGTGGAGATGGATGTGTCGGCGGCGATGGCGTACGGGATGCCGCCGGCGCTGTGTCCGGAAGACACGGACGGCGTGCCGGGCGGCGGGCGTCCGGATGCGTTGGATCTGCGCGTGTACCTGTGCGGCGGGGGGCGCTCGACGGGCTTCGTGCTGCAGGACTTCCTGGCGCGGTCGTTGCGCGGGCGGCTGGGTGTTGCCAACGTTGTCTGTCGCGTGCCGGACCAGTCGTCGCGAGTCGGGCTCAAGCAACTGTCGGACGGAGTGGAAGAGGCCATGAGGGACTTGCCGCCTCTGGCGGGTTCCACCGTCGACCCGACGGACATGAGTGTGAAGTCGGCCGTTGCCTCGCTCAGGTCGCTGCGCAGCACCGTGGCCATCTCTGTGCAGCGCTCCCTTTCACCGGAGAACGTGCCGGGCGTGGAAAGCATCCGTGGAGCCGCCGACATTCTTTCCTCTCTGATACTTCTCGCGCCTGGAGTCGAGGAAATGAATGCGCCGGGGCCTTACCTCAGCAAGTTCATTGTCGAGTTCATGCAAGATATATACAAAGCCATGACGCTCCTAAGCAACCACCTCGACCGTGGCCGAGACGCTCCCGGGACCAGCGATCCGTCATTACAAGCCCCGCGTTTGTTCCAACTCCTTGGAGAATCCCTTCAAGTACTCATAAACAACGTCGCGCTTGAACATACGAGTCTCAAGAGCCTGTTCGCTCTAAGCGTATCCGCTTCCCTAGCCAAGGCGAGAAGCAACGGCGAAGTGGAGAAGAAAGCCGTGCGGGAAGGGTTGATGGAAATGCTTGCATTTCTACAAAGGAGGTTTCCGGCGGCGACAAAGGTACGTGGGCACCGTGCCACATCCATACAACGCTTTCACTCACCGGCGGGGCCCTCAGTCCGCGGGGCAGCCAGGCTCAGTCACGACAGACGTGTCACTCGACGAACTCATGCATTCGGAGGGTGACTTTGACGTGGATGTAAGTTCGACGCTTTCCGGCACAATCGTCCGATGCTCACCCTCAAACAGAGCACTATCGACTGGCCGTCGTCGGACTGGTTGAAAGACCTTGACGAGGCATGGTTTTGAAAGCGCCGTTCCACATCTTCACCACCCCACCGCCGTTGCAAAAGCGGAGCATACCATCGCTTTGGTGTTCGAAGCTGCGGCGTCGAGGGTTGGAGTTGAAGTGGGACCAGAGAGACGGACCGGTCGGGAGGAGAGTGTGAGCCGAGTAGTGGAAGGGCTCGGCTTTCTGGGTAAGAATGGAGACGGACGAGGACGGCGGTCAGCGCACTGCAACGACTAGAAAAGGCCACATTGAGAGACCCACCGGCTAGCGGGAGTCCTTTGGGTTTTGCCACGGCGCCAAGGGTCTTGGGTGTTTGGGCATACGTCGTAGGGGAGAGGGCGTCTGGAAGTGGCTTTGTGGCGCCCACGTGTCGATTGCGTTCCGCCGTACCACATCTGCTGCTGGCCGGGCTTCTCCGAGGCCTTCCAGCGGGCTTCCACGCCTCTTGCAATTTCCACATGGTCCGGCGCGAGAATCTGTGTGTGGATTGAGTTGGGCGCACTGGGTGCGCGGCAGCCTGTGTCGACGGTGGCTGCGGAACCCACGTGGCGGAAGAACACGGGATGTCATCTGCCGGATCAAGGGAAACGGGTGGTGTACAAAATGTAGTCAGACGTGCGGCACCGCCGCGCCCGCGCCAGCAGAAGACGGCTAGCGTGATCAGCTCGGGCCGGCGCATCATTCCGTTTCGGGCAAGTTTTGGAATGTGCGCTGCGATTGCAACGGTCTGAAGATATCCTGTGGTTCCATACCGACGGACACGCCGGCCGGAACATGCAAGTGCGAGACAGCCAGCCCGACCGCGCAAGTTCACCGTGGCCGACTTCCCCGGCGGCACGCGTCTGGAGCGCGTGTGGTGTTTGGTTCCTGTCGGCCCGAGCATGTGCGGAGCCGTACGGCCCACATGGGACCTCAGATTGCATGCATGGCACGGATGTGATGTTGACTCGGGAAAGGGATGTTTTGTCGCTCCTGTCAGCCGTTGCCACCCCGCGCCACGTGTGATTGAGTTTCCCATCCGGACGATTTAATACCTATCTTTTTTTTAAAGGGTCCACTGAGCCGCACCCGAGTCGCCAGACATTCCAATCGACAGTCTTGCCCTCCGAGTCCCTTGCAAACGTACGCCTTTCCCGGACAGCCTTGGCACCCCCTTTGAGTCGCTGACGATGGCCATGATTTAGTCCCCCCATCAGAAAACAAACCTCCCATCACCAACGAGTCTTGCCCTCGCCATGGTGAGTACCCACACCAGAGAAGGGAAGAACGCGCCTCTAACCAGCACTTGCGTAGGGTGAATGCCACGATTACATTATGGCCTTCCTCTGCCCGCCTGCCGTGGTCGTACTAAAGCGTGACTTCGGTACCGACGCTGTCATCAACATAGGCCTCTGCTGCCTCGCTTGGATCCCAGGAGTCGTTCGTAAGTTCTGCTGCTGCGGGAAGTAGATGCGTCTGCTAACCTGGTGTCCAGACGCATACTACATTGTAGCCCATACCGTCGACCTGGACGCGTTAGTATAATTTTGGCTGCAAAATTCATGACGATAGACGGATTGGTGTTTCTTGGCTAGAGGTTTAGAGGATGCATCTTCGGTTACCGAAAAGTAATATTAATGTAGACTATACCCAACTGTTCAATTCTACCGGGACATTACTGAGAGTGTCAACGCAGGAATCAACTTGTGCATCAGAGTATCATAAGCACAACAGCAGGGGGGGGGGGGGGGGGGGGGGGGGGGGGGGGGGGGGGGGGGGGGGGGGGGGGGGGGGGGGGGGGGGGGGGGGG
>JAJMYO010000211.1:0-59863 GCA_023087385.1 Diplodia sapinea | reverse complement strand
CCCCCCCCCCCCCCCCCCCCCCCCCCCCCCCCCCCCCCCCCCCCCCCCCCCCCCCCCCCCCCCCCCCCGGAGTAGTGAACTGCGACAACTCGTCACCATTAGCTCACCATCTTTCCAAAGCCTTGAGCACTTTTTGACCAGAGATCAAAAGTGAGGCGGCGAGATTTTTATGGCCATAGTGCGCTGTTGCCTTTTGTGGTGTAGAAAAAGCACCTGCTGTTTCCGACAGTCGCCAGTCCGCACGTGCGGTAGTAGGCAGGGACGCTCCTCGTCACATCATATAATGCCTCTCGACCTCTTAAAACCATCTCTCCTCCTTCAACATCATTCACCATCACTCGTCAACACCGACTTCACCATGATGCCCATGTTCAGGATACCTTCCCACGAGTCCTTCGTCGACGTGACCGGCAAGTTCTGCGATAGCGCTGACTTGTTTGCTCAAGACTTTTGTAAGTGCGCTCACGTCCACTATCACCACCGTTCATGACGACCTTCATAACGACTCACTAACGGACTCTTGAAACAGATAGTGCCACTGTTGCCCAGCATGAGCAGCCTACCCCCAGCGACGAGCCGAAGATCAGCAAAGGCACCCTTCCCTCCATCCGCACCCTTTACGAATGCCCTCCGAAAGTCGGCAGTACCAGAAGCTTTCAAGAAGAGTACCCGAAAGACCTGCTCCGCAAGAGGGACGAGTCGGTCCGGGTCCCGGAGGACAAGCTGTACGCGCTGGTGGTGCGCGAGCGGCGCACTGGAGTGAAGGCCAGGCCACTGCGCATGGACACCGTCACGGTACAGAGCCCTTACCTGAAGGCGGCACTCGCAAAAATTTTGGTGGATTGCAACAACGTGGATGGGATGAAGCTGAGCAATCCGGTCTTCAAGAGACCATATCGAGAGCTGTACCATGCATGGCCGGCGTTCGAGAAGATGGTGGCAGAGAAGGAGAAAGAGAGCCGCGATGGCGATGGTGATGCGGAAGCCCAGCACTTGCGGCTGTTCTACGATCTGACGATGCGCGATGTCGAGCGGCTGCGCCGTAAGCAGCTGCCACTGGATCGCCAGCATAAGGTCACGTTCGATACACTCTTCACAGCGCTACGCCCCGGCACCGTCGTCTACGGCAAGGTCGGCCTCTTCGACCGCTTCTTCAAAGTGAAGTCTGTCGAATATTGTGGTGGCAGCGACGTCCGACATTATTCCTGCTCTGTTCACTGCCGCGGGCTCGAGTGGGACGGCGACGAGCTTGGCTGGGCGCGAAGAGGCTCGTGGAGCTCAACGTATTCCCGGCAGAGCTCCGCCCCGAATACAACACTATCAGGGCGCAGTTGCTGGAGCGTGGCAAGAGGTGGGACTCAATGAGGTCCAAACCTACCGTTGTTGAGTATGAGGGCTTGAAACTGGAGATCGTACGCGATACGGCTTTGTGGGACGGTGGTGACGGCGGTGATGGGGGTGACGTGCCGATGGTAAGCACACATCTCTTTCGCTTTCTTCTGTCTTGGAGACATCCTTTCGCTACTTGAGTTATTGCCAAAAGTCTGCGCAATTCGTTCAAAATTCAAGATAACTGACAGATGACATCTACAAATTCAGGTCAAGGGACGCGTTGTTATCGATCCGGCCACCCATCGTGCTGAAAAGGGTTTTGGCACGTTTCTGGATATGGGCAATGTGTTCAGCGACTACCCATTCAAGCCAATCTTACCACTGGAGAGTGGAGGGGAATAGCAGAACGCTGAAGAAGATGACGAAGACGATGCTGCTGGGTACGAGTCCGACTCTGATTCGGATAATGAAGAAACTGGCAAGCAGACACAATGTATGATGCAGTGCACTGTGCAAGTCTATCGATGCTAACATGGAGCAGAAGCCGACAATGGGAAGACTGATTTAGAGGATGAGCCCCTGAGCGACGACCTGCTCGTGATGGCCTCGCACATAATCACCGGATTCTGCCTTAGAACCAAGGCTTGGGGTATGTTGCGAATCACTGAAGTGCCCCTGAAAATGACTAATGCCTTGCAGTCAAGCTGTACATCGATCATAGCAAGGACGTTTCGTGGAACTACGAGGCTTTTGACCGCCTCGTCTTGCCCGGCAACTTCAAACAGTTGATCCTGGCATTCGTGGAGAGTCAGTCCCGGAACAGGGATGTTTTCGACGACATCATCGAAGGAAAAGGTCAGTATTCAGCTAGCCGTACTTTCATTTGGTTTCTGACAGTGTACCCAGGACAGGGTATCATCATGCTGCTTCACGGAGCACCCGGTCTTGGGAAGACGCTCACAGCGGAAGCTGGTACGTAGGCAACTGCAAGTCCAGGATTGCTGGATGTTTACTCACATACCCAACAGTGTCAGATTGCATCAAGAAGCCTCTGCACTCGGTTCAGGCCGGCGAGCTGGGCTGCTCCGCTAATGAGGTCGAGAAAAAGCTCGAGAAGATCCTCAAAAGGGCCGCGACGTGGGATGCGGTGCTTCTCCTCGACGAGGCCGACGTCTTTCTCGAACAGCGCCACCACTCGGACCTCGAGCGCAACAAGATTGTTTCCGTCTTCCTGCGACTGCTCGAGTATTACCGCGGCATCCTCTTCCTGACCAGCAACCGCGTCGAGTCGTTCGATGAGGCGTTCAGGTCGAGGATCCACCTCCAGATTAACTACCCGATCTTGGACACCGAGGCGAATACTGGCATCTGGAACAGCTTTATTGAAGCTTCAAGGAAGAAGAATGGAAGCCATGTGACTGAGTCGGATATCAAGAAGCTGGCAGAGCTTCCCTTCAACGGTAGGGAGATCAAGAACATGGTCAAGACAGCGCAGCTGCTGGCTTCGAGGGAGAAGTGGCCGTTGGAGATGAGGCATTTCAAGGTATGCTTGGAAGTCCTGGAAGATGGCAAGGGCGAACAGGGTAAGGCTTCTATGGTATGATGACAGCGATTGGATATTGATGAAGGATGGAGAGGCGTGAGTGTTCCACTCAGAGGGTCCACCAGATTGATTTGCTATACAGCTTTGGACAATGCTTATGAGAGGACGGTGGCCTTTGGATACTCAAAAGTAGATTTGGGGATAAAAAAAATCATCATCTTTCTTTTGAATTGAGGCCCACAGCACGAGTTTGCCAGATGGAATTCCCGGAAAGAAGATTAGCCATCGGTAAGACTCAACTTTCGGAACCCACCACGATCGGTCCTCTGGGCTCTCGTTTAAACACCGGGCTGCTCATGTTATACCTGCTGTTCTTGATATCAGGACGAACCACCAGCTCGAACCCGTGGGCACGGTACAGACGCTCTCCGACAGGAGACGACTCAACCCACACGGGCAGAGACAGCCGATCCGCAATCTCGCACCCGGTCCGGACAAGCGCGGCGCCGCAGCCGCGCCTCTGATATTCGGGATGCGTAAACAACCGGTGGAGCACTGTTTGTCTCGGTCAGCGACGTATGCACAAAACAACCCCCTGCAGCTCGCAACCACAGCACTCACCCACATGCGCCATCCGCCCCTGCCTCTCCCTCCTCTGCCTATAAAATTCCGCCAGAACCTCCTCCCCCGCCACCCTCTCCTCGCTCCCCTCCTCCATCCACTCCAGCGCCGGCGCCCCCGTCAACGCCGGCTCTTCCCCTTCCTCTCCATCTTCCTCTCCTCCTTCTTCTCCCTCCCCCACCGGCGCCCTCAAATAAATCTTCCAATGCGCCGCGCTCACGATCCCCCCCGTGTCCGTGTCGACCACCTTGAACCACGTGTCCGCCGCGTCCCGCCGTGCTTCGCGCGCCCACCGCAACGCCGCGGCTGCGCGGCAGGCTGGCGTGTCGTGCCCGACTAGGATTTCTTGGAGTGGGCTGGTGCGCGTGACGGCGTAGTGCAGGTCGACGAGGGCGCGGGCGTCGGTGGAGGAGGCGTCGGTGGTGGTGAGGGTGGCGCGGGTGAGGTGGAGGGGCATTGGGGGCGGCGAGGGGGGTTGGGTTGGGTTGGGTTCGGGGTGTGCGGGTGGACTGGTTGACGTCGTGTGTGCGGTCGTGTTGTGGTGGGGTGAAGAGTGCGGAGGTTTTGCGGTCAGCATGGGGCGGGCGGCGACGGGCATGTATATTTAGAGGTGGAGGTTGCACGAGGATTTGTGTGAGTCACCTCGAGAGAAGGGCAGGCGTCGCGCGCGAAGGTGGACGTACCACGAGCGGTAGCGGTCAGCGATGTGTCGATCTCCGGCGCTTGCGGGACAAAGGATTGCATGATTGCGATACGGGGCAGGCCGAAAGCCGCGGGGTCCGCGGTCGGCTGGTGGATGGAGCAGCATCCCTGTATAAGTACCGCGATCCCACGAGGAAAGTGGGGCTATGAGCTCTGGCGATATGTGTGAAATCAGCGACCGAGTAGTAAATATATACGGATGCGGGGAACTTGGTGTTTCGGCAACTCGTGAGATTCTTACAGATTTTTAACTAAAGCTCAGTGCTGCGGCAATGATTTGCACTCAAGCCATTCAGCCCAACTCTACAGGCGACCTTTCCGGCATCTCGACTGGATTCCTTTCCTTCGGCATATTCTCAATAGTGTGCCTCGTTGGAAGCTCGTGCGCTGGGCCGGCTGCCAGACGTGGATGAGGTGGTAGGCGAGGATGTCTTCGTTAATGATCCAGCGTGAGTCGATGACCCCGTGTAGAAAGCTGATTCAATGACCTCAGTTGCTACGGTGAATATAGTCGATCTGGTCATGCCAATGACGCTACTCGTTAAAATTGCTGGAGCACTAGTAGTCATGGTGGCGCTTTTGAGTCTATCAGCATGCAAGGCTGAGCTGATGTCGACATCCGTGCCGAGGGTGCTAAATAAAAAGATGGCAGACTTGGCGCAGGGTAAGACCACACGTAACCGGTGGCTGTGTCAGGGATCAGCAATCTTTAGCTCTCCGCGTCCTTCTATTGTGCGAAGCGAAGAGCAGATAAGATAGACTGACCATCAGGATGTAACGGAATATCCTCAGTAGGCACATAAGGGTAGACCTCAATAGCGAGCAAGTTTCCATAGAACGAAATTCGAATATGCGGCTTGATTGCGTACCTGAACAGCTCGAGGATGCAGGAGACAAGAAAGCCCTTGTGACTTCCGCCCGACGAAGCTTCGTGTTAGCACGCCTCGCGGGAGGGTTCGCGCTGCCTTGCCGTATCGGTAAAAGCCATATGACTTATACGAATTGGCCAACAATGTTATTGCGGGTTGAGTACTCTGCTTCAAAGCCGAAGCGTCCCTGAATTGAAAGAACGACGCAAACTTGCTGGAGAAGGCACGGGCAACTCCACCAGCTCTCTCCTTGCCTCCATCTCTTGAATGTTTACGTCTGTCGGTAGCTCGCGCACAATGTCATTGCCCGGTAATTCCCATCGCTCCTCGCGTACATCAAGCACTTCTCGATAATCATCCAGCCGAACATGCTCGCTTCTTCTTCCCCGGAATATCCACAATCGCTTCAGAGAAGGCACTACCCGTTTGGAAGCGTCCTGTCTCGCCATCCTCCTTCCAATTATGATGCCGCTTAGCAGAAGGCCGATAACGACCATTATGCCGATAGGAATACCGATGCTCAGCGCCGTCCTTGTGATGGAGTCGGTGTTCGGGGTAGACGAGGTTGTTGATGTCGGCGCGCTGCTGGATGTGGCTTTTGTTGGTTCAGTCGCAAGTGATATCGGGATGGAAGTCGTTCTGGCGATGGCACTTGTGGGGGCCGTGGCCGTGGTCAGGAAGCTGTCGGAAACAGTCGCGGCGCTCGTCGCCCACGCAGGCATTCCAGTGCTGTCTAGCGTCCATGGCCTACTCATGATGGTGACGACGTTCGAATGGGTCATCCCATCCACTCGAGCTTTTTTGACTCTCTGTGGAGCGCTGCCTGCTGTTCGACCCGAAGTTGGAAGGCGATCATCGATGTTGTTGCGATTTGACGTGCTGTGTGTAGTAACTTTCGGTGGAACAAAAACCTCGACGCCACGACACCAGACGAGGGACTGATTGACCGTAGACTTTTTTTTTTTTTTTAAGCTTCGCGTGCCAAACGAGTGTTGAATCAAGGCCGGAAAAAAACAGCAGCGTGTGTGGGTCAGCCTTTAAGGTGTACTTCGCAAGCAAGGCTGAGCTGACCCGCACTCAAATGCAGGAGGTACTAAATATAAGACGGGAAAGCTCCATGTGCAACGATGCCAAGCACACTCTCCCACTAAACGGTAGGTTGGTGGTCACACAGAATCCTATGCTCCTCATTCATTGGCGCTTTTGCACTTCTACGTCTGCCTTGTGCACAAGGTGGACAGCGGAGCACCAGTAGATGCGCTTACCCCGTAGATAGATGAAGCAGACCCCACGGCGATCTCTGTAGTCGAGCCAACTTTGTTCAAGCCCATTGTAAAAGAGCGTCTCTGGCGAGCGAATGTTATGCCAGCCGATTACAGTTTCGGTGTGGTTAACGTTCCGCTTCAAACGCGGAATATATCTGAATTTGATGAACGACGCAAGCTGGCCGGAGAGGGAACCGGCAGCTCTACAGGATCCCTTCGCACTTCGATCTCTTGGATATTCCCGCTTGTGTGTAGCTCCCGCACGATGTCTTCTCCTGGAAGCTCATGGTGTTCCTGGCGTTCGTCTGCCTTTTCATGCGAATCCAACTGAATGTGCCCGCCTCTCCTCCAGAAGGTCGGCCTAGACCCTTTCAGTGCCGCTGACCTGTTACGTCAAATGAGTGAGCATTACTAGATGTGTATACGAGATTTTGAAGGAGCAGAACGAAAATCGGGCAGAGACTGCCTGGAAGAGATCCGTGGGGCGATTTTTAAGAAATACGCCTCGCGAGGCTGAAGGCTGACCCCGTTGAGCCGAGTCCTGACGTGCATGCAGGAGGCACTAAATAGAGGAACTTTGTCTCGGCGCACCGTGGCATTGGACAACCTGCAGGAACTTTGTACGATACGGAAAAGACAGCAGAAAGAGTGTGACATTCGCCTATTGTATACGTGCCGCCTTTGGACCACCGGAATCCTTCTGCTGCCACGTTAGCCGATAATAAATAACCCGAGCCTGTTGTCAACGCTACGAAGAAACCACTGTTGTTATATCCAGTAGAGTTAACGGGAGTGGAATGGCTCGAGGCTTGACGATGACTAAAGCAATGTGCGCCGCGGGGTATGTAAATTCCTACTGTTCAGAGCAGCAACGATTTAGGGGCAGGAGCACAACGGACATTTGATGTTAGGCAGTATTAAGTTGATTATTGCAAAAGGAAATTTTTTAAACTTCCTATTCCATCTTACAGCGGACTACACCAGTTACAGGAGCTACAGCATTACAAACATACAAGACATGCATACACATACACAGGAAAAGACTTCAGAAGAAAGTCAGAAGAAAGTCAAAAGAGATAGGAAAGTGGAAAGAGAAGGTGAGGGGCCATACGAATGGCGCAACACGCAAGTACAACGGCAACGCTACAAACGTACAGTGAAACAGCAATAATACATACATACAAGCATACAAAATTACAAAGACACAGCGGCAAAACATCAAGTACAGCAAAAACAAGCGATAGTACAGCAGTACAAAAAGCAATACAAACATCAAAAAGACAGCAAGTACAAAAACACAAAGCAATACACTTTTGAACACAAGTTTTTCCACCCCGACCTCCCAAAATTCAACGCAACCGATGCGAATCCGAATCGCTTCCACCCACGCGCAATTACCATATCAGACAACCAATCCGATCAACCGTCGATCCCCCAACGCCGTCGCCCAAGTCTCCGTATAATACAGCAACAACGCACAAGCCGCCGCGACCGCGCCAAGAAGCAGCGGCAGCAGCAGCCACTCGACCGAGAGCAGCAACCACCACTCCACGCCGGCCACGCCCCACGTCACCACTCTCACCACCGTCGTCGTCGTCGTCGTCGTCGTCGTCGTCGTCATCTCCGTCCACTTCTCCTCTTCCACCCTCATCTCCTTCAACCACCACCACTCGTCCACAACCGGCCCATCATCTGCTTCGAAGGAGAAGGAGAAGAGGAAGGACAGCAGCGTCTCAACAACCCGCTTAGTGGCCGTTAACAACAATCGGAATGGGCCCGCGCCCATGCGCACCGCCGCCGCCGTGGGCGCCGCCAACTTTCGCGGGCGGGTCGGCGACGTCCTGCTTGCCGGCCTCGGCGGCGAGGTCGCCGAAGCTCTGCTGGCGGTTGACCTGGAGCCAGCGCAGGAGGTAGTCGGGCTTGCGCTGGGTGACGGAGCCGTTGGCGAGGACGCCGTCGGCCGAGAACTCCCAGCCCTGGGGCAGGACGAAGGTGCCGAAGGTGTCGTGGGCGGGGGGCGCCTTGGTGCTCCACTTGTCGACGGGGACGAAGGTCGCGAGGCGGCCGTCGTGCTCGGCGTACGCCTCGACCACGTCGGCCACCAGCGCCGACAGGTCGTCGACCTCGTCGCCCCAGCCGCCCTGCCGCGCGTACACGCGCTTGACCAGCTCGAGCTGCTCCGCCGCGATCTGCGCCGCGTGCGCGTCGTCGAGCACGTCTTCCGACTCGTCGTCTTGGAGGACGGCGCGCAGGATCTCCTCGTGCAGCGCGAGCGCGTCGGCGTGCCGGTCCGCGGCGACGTAGAGCGACGACAGAAGGTTGCACAGGTCGATGGTGACCTGGTCGAGCAGGCCCCAGGTGCGGCGCAAGTTGTACGTCATCGACTCGCACAGGGAGATGGACACGTCCTGCTTGCTGCGGACGAACAGCACCTCGACGAGGCGGCGGCCGACCGAGATGACGGTCGTGGCGGACCATGAGCGCTGGACGAGACGAGAGTGCCAGAGTTGGGTGAGGAGCCACTGCGCCGAGAGTTAGCAAAACGTAGGGGTGGATCCTTCGGAAAGGGGATGATGGACTTACCTCCAGATCCTCGTAGTTCTTCTGCTCGCCCATGAGGCGGACCAGGTTGTTGAGCTCGGTGGCCTGCAGCTGGACGAGGTCGATGTCGAGGCTGCGGCAAGCCGTCAGCGTCTCGCGCAGGACGGCCTTGGACAGCTCGATCATGCGAGCCTGCAGCTTGACGTCGGGGCTCTTCTTGACGCCCAGACCGGCAAGGTACAGCGACAGCTTGAAGCTGTGCGGGATGTTCTTCGAGACCTTGAAGCCGTCCTTGGACGAGATGAACTGGTACACGCAGAGCGCGACCTCGTACGCCTGGCCGAACTGGTCGGCCTCGAGCAGCGAGTAGACCTTGGCGACACCGGCCTCGCAGCCGACGATGGTGAGATCGTCGTGGTGGCGGAGGCGGCCGAGGGACTCGAGCAGCGCGATGAAGAAGGTGCGGATGACGACGTTCTGGACCTTGATGTTGGCGCCGAAGTTCTCCATGAAGATCTTGAACAGCGCCTCCTCGACGGCCAGGGTCTGCTCGGTGTTCTGGTGGCTGCTCTTGAGGAAGGCGTACAGGCGCGCGCCGTCGAAGAGCTTGTTCTCGACGGTGACATCCTTGCTCTGGAGAGTAAGGTGGTAGCGGTCGTACAGGATACCCTCGGTGAGCATGTCGGTCATGATGTCCGAGAAGGTGACCTTCTTGGTGGTATCGACCGTCTCGTGCTGGCGCAGAGTCTCCTCGAAGGCCGCAATGAAGACCATGCTGCGACGGTCAACCGACTCGGGCAGCTTGACGCTGACCTTGGCGGTGTTGCGAGCCTCCTTGGAGATGATCTGGAAGCGAAGGTCCTTCAGCAGAGCCCAGGCCTGAGCCGACATGTTGGAGGACAGGTAGATCTTGGCCAGGGAAGCACCGGACTCGTGAAGCTTGGTGGAGTCGTTGGCGGTAGGGGCAGTGAGCACCTCAACGACGGTGGTCTGGAGCTGAGTCTCGGCCTGCTTCTTGATCTCGGGCTTCTCCGACTTGCCCCACACGCCGACCAGCGAAGACAAGCTGGCAAGGGTCGACTTGTGGGCGACACCGTGCTGCTTCTTGTTGATCTCGAGCTGCTCCTTCCAGAGACCCTCGGCCTTCTGGCTGGACTCGGCAGAGACCTGGCCACTGGCGTTCTGGGTGGCATAGAGGGCCGCGAGGTGGCGCTTGGCGGTGGCGACAAGGCTAGCCTGAGCGGGAGACTTGGCCTTGTCGGGGTTCTCAGCAGCCTTGGCGACAACCTCCTCGCAGATCTTGACAGCCTCCTCCTGGTGCTCGGGAATCTTGCGAGAGATCTCGGCAAGCTGGAGGCTGGCGCTGGTGGCAATCTGGGAGTCGGGACCGTAGTGGGCGGTGGCCGTGGTACGGTACTCAAGAGCCAGCTGGCGGACCGTCTTGATGTCGACCCTGAGGTGGGTCTCGAGAACGGTGTGGTAGCGCTTGAAGATGGTCTGGATCAGCTCGGGAGACAAGTCGTACTCCTTGGCCTTCTTGGTGTAGGTGACCCAGATGGTGGCGTAGATGGCACGGGCCTCCTCCCAGCGCTTCTGCTCGTAGTAGATCTTGGACAGAGCAAGAGCGGCGCGGAGAGCATCCTTGGTGAGGACACCGTCCTGGCTCTTCTCGGCCTTGGTGACCTCGAGGTAGTACTGGTCAGCACCCTTGAGGCGGTACTTCATGCACAGGTCACCCATGGTGTACAAGGTCTTGAGAGTCAGCGGGTTGCGGGAACCAAGAGTGGTCCTGTAGCTCTCAAGCAGCTGCTGGTAGACAATCAGGGCCTTCTGGTACTGCTGGGTACGGAGGTGGAACTCGATCAGCTCGTTAGCAGCCTCGGCAACAAGCTCATCCTGGATACGCAGGCTGGAGCGAGCGGACAGGAAGAGGTGGTTGTAGATCTTCTCGGCCTGCTCGGTCTGGTTGCACTCAGTGTAGCAGACAGCAAGACGGCGAGCAAACTTGATGGCGACGGTGGTGAAGTGCTTGGGGAAGCCGTACTTGTTCTCGACGCCAAGGTTGACCCAGAGCTGCTTGAGGATCTTGATGCAGACATCGGCGGCCTCGTTCCAGCGGCCCTTGCTGATGTAGAAGGCCGACAGGGTCTCGGCAGTCTGGATCTGCTGCTCAATGGTGGGCTGCTGAACCTTGACGCCAGCCTTGGCGGCAGCGTCGGTGGACTTGACCGAAGGAGCGGCAGCGATGGCGGTCTCGACAACCTCGTCAAGGATGGCATCAGCCTCGTCATCGGCCTCGTCCTCGCTGAGGTCGGCATCTTCAGTGGAGCCAGCGGCAACAGCCTCCCTCTTGGACTCCTCCTTCTTCTTCTCGGCCTTCTCCTGGACGGCGCCCATGAGAGACACGGCGGTGGAGACGGCAGCAGTGGAGTTCTGCTGGCCGGTGCTCTTGAAGTAGCCCCATACGTTCTTGAAGACGGCAATGGCAGTCTCAAGGATACCCATAGCCTTGAGCTCCTCACCGACCTGGTTGAGCTGCTTGACAACGGCCTCGGACTTGTTCTCGCGGTGCTGGTAGTCGAGCCAGACACCGTGGAGGATGTTCTGAGCCTCGGCCTCACGGCCGTGACGCTTCAGGAACTTGGCATAAGCAATGCTGATCTGAATCTTGCGCTCGTGGGCGTCGTTGGAGTCGGAGTTGGCACGGCAGTACTCGGTCAGGCCGCGCCACAGAGAGATGTAGAGCTCCTCGGCGTGGATGAGGTCCTCCTTCTCCTCCCAAGTGTCGGCCATGCGGAGGGTGATCTCGACACGACGGATGTCGAAGATGTCGAGGTTGCGTTCAGCAGACTCGAAGATGGGCTGAGTGTACGAAACGACATCCTCGTGCTTGGCCTCCTTGTAGAGAACAGTCTTGAGCTTCTCGGCGGCCTGGGTGGCCTCCTGAGAGAACTCGCCGCTCTGAGCAATGGTGAACTTGTACACATCGCGGTAGACAGCCTCGGCCTTGTCGTTCTCCTTGATGTCGGTGTACAGCTGGGCAAGCTGGTTGTTGTACTTGGTGGCGAGCGCGCTGGTGGTGCCGTGACGCTGCTTCTCAGTCTCAACAACGTACTTGAGCATCTCCTCCTTGCGGGTGATCTCGTCGTTGCGGCTATCAGCCTTGACACCCTCGAGGGACTCAATGGTGGCAGTAGCGCAAGAGACGGCGAGGTCGTTGTCCTTGCCGAGAATGGCCTGACCAAGCTTGGCAGCGTTGAAGAAGAACTTGCTGGCTTCAACAGGAGCAGACAGCTTCTTGTAGGACTGGGCAACGTTGATAGAGCTCTGGAGAGTACAGAGCTGGGTGTCGCCCAGAGCCTGCTGACGGATGCGGAGAGCCAGGAGGTGCTGCTCGTTGGCCTTGCTGAGAAGAGTCTGCCTCTCCCAGGTGCTGCGCTCGAGCAGAGCAAGGAGGGTCGAGCTGGGGAAAGCAGCCTTGAGCTCGGGGGTGATAGCCTGGAGCTGGCCCTCGGCGTAGAACGGAGACTTCTTGAAGTGGGTGAGCCAGTTGCGGGTGGCATACTCGAGGAGAGCGTTGGTGCGGAAGAGAGTGTCAATCTCGCTAGGCGTCAGGTCTTCCATGGAGGGCTCAGTGTTGCGGCTGACGACGACCTTGTTGTAAAGCAGCAGCCTGGTGGCGAAGTCCTTGTGGGCCTCCGCCGGGGGCATGAGGTACTTGCTCTCCTTGCTGAGCTCGAGCAGGTGGAGCCTGACGGACTCGTTACGGAAGCGCACCGTCTTGTCCTGGACAATGACCAGGGAACCGCAGGCCTTCTGGATGTCATCGATGATGTTGGTGGACCTTGGCTGGTGAGAGCCCTTCTGGACATTGAGCTCCAGAAGGCACTGGATCTCGGTGGTCGTAAGGGGTCTGTCGGCGACAAGGAGCCAAGCGAAGATGAGGCGCGCATCGCCCTTGAGGGAGATGGTGCTGATGTGCTTGTCGAGGACCTCCTTGGTGGTGCTGGGAAGATCCTTGACCGTGGTCTGGACATCAACGATGGTCTTCGCAGAGCCGAAAAGCTGCAGAACAAGCTCGGCCCACGTAAGAGAGCCCTTGCTGCGCTGAGCAACCTGCTCGGCCACCTCGTCAACCTCGTAGCGGTTACCGATGCCACGAGACAAGAGGTAGGCGCGGACCATGTGCTTGACGTCACCGGTGGTGCGCTCAGGGCCCATGGTGAGCTGGCGGGTAGGCTTGGGCCAGGGCTTGGACATGGGGCGGCTGAGAACAATAACGCGGACATTCTTGTTCTTGGCCGCAATGTTCCAGAGCTGCTCGTAGGCCTCGAACTTCTCCGACTCGTCGCCCTCAATAGCGTCGAGACCGTCAATGACGAGAATGACGTTGTTGAGAGGCTTCAAGGCAGTCTCGAGGGTGTACCACAGAGCATCCTCGGCATCTTGAGTGCTGTTGGTGTTGGTGTCAAGCTCGACAACGTTAGACAGGCACCTGTAGAGGGCAACGTTGCCAACGTTCTGCTCGAGAAGCTGGTACAGAAGCGTCTTGATGAGCGCAATCTGCGTGGCCTGGGCGGGGACTTGGCTGTCCACGGTGGCGTGGATGGCCTGGTAAGTCTTCTTGCCAATGGGCCTCTGCAGCCTCTCCAGGATCCAGCCAGACAGAATGCTCTTGCCAGCGCCGGTCTCGGCGGTGATGGTGAGAACATTGTCCTTGCTCCTGGTGAAGTCGATGAGAGGCCTGTCGAACCACTCGCAAGTGAATTCGGCGCGCAGGTTGCGGGTGGCGCGGCGGCCACTGACCATGGCCTGCAGGTTGCGGTCCTGAGGCAACAGCCATAGACGAATCTCCTCGATCGAAACATGGATGTCTACGTGTGTTAGCAGGTATCAGAATCACGGGCCAATGGCTACATACCAGCAATCTCAGAGGAGTTCTTCAGCTGGTAAGTCCAGAACATGTTTGCTATTCTGTCCTTGTGCTGGACGAAAGTCTCCATCAGGCGACCAAAGGTAATGTTGAAGTCGACCGTGACGGCGGTGGTGGACATGGACCTGATGCTCTTGCGGTAGAAGATGGTGATCTCAATGGCGAGAGCAAGCATGTCGCCGAGAGCAAGGCTCAGCTCCGACCTGGCCTCGGGGATGGTGCGGAGTAGGCTGTAATGCCTCAGGTAGAAGGCAAAGGCCAAGCCATACTCGTGGAAGATGGAGAAAGCCCTCTCCATGGCCTCACCCTGGCTGGGTCCAAGCTATGGCATTGTCAGTAAGAGCTCGTGCGGGGCCAATGGCAAGCCGATGGTATAAACTTACCTGGAGAAGGATTTGGAGGCATGCGAAGATGAGCTCAACGGCCTCCTGGCTGGAGGCAACGAAGGTCTCAACCGCCTCCTCGAACAGGGACAGCGAAGTAGCAAAGTACTCGGCCCACTTCAGGATCTTATCCCACCTGCTTCCCTTGGCAGGCATCCTCCTCAGACGCTCAGCACCAATGTATCCGAGGAAGCTCTCAATGGTGATACCGGCAGCGAGGGACTCCTCCTTCGAGCCCTTCAGCTCGGCTTGGAGCTTGGCCCGCAGTAGCTGCTGGGCCTCGTGCACATTCTGGATGAATTGCGTCTCGCTCACCCTGCTGTGGGGGGCGGGCGAGGGCGAGACAGCCCTGCGGATGGGGTTCTTTGCCTTCTTCAACATGCCAGTGGACTCATCATTGGCAATTGTGGTGCTCTCCGACACGACGGTACCGGGGACGGAGTTGACGGACATCCTGTCGGCCTCGGGCTTGGAAGGACGGGGGATGGGAAGCTGCCTCGAGGAGCGGGGTGCGGAGGTAGGTTGCAGCTGTTGGGACGTGGATCTGCTCGTCGCGACCGAGCCGGAGTCGCGAGGCTTTTTGAGGTTGGAGATGATGGACATGTCGGCGTTGGAAGACTCTCCTGACCAGGTCGAATTGGTTCGAGAGAGGGGAGGAGGCTTTTGAGATCTCGCGGGGTGGAAGGCGAAGGATGGGGTGGTTGAAAGGCTTTGAGCTAAGCCGCCTGGTGGAGGAGGTAAAATGGTCAAAAGTTAGCGGGCTGCAGGTGGCGGTGCGGCGTGGAAGCAATCTAGAAGCGCCCACTTCGGAGAACCCACCTTCTTCGCTCTCTCCTCCCAGACCTAAAACTCCCAATGCTTCGGAAATACCCTTGCGTACGCGGTGCTTCTTGCCACGTTGGAGGAAGCTGGGTAGCTTCGTGTTGTCTTTCGTTTTAGGGTGCATTGATCACTGCTGATCTCACCGCCTTTGTGGCTTCAGAATAGGGAAAATTACGGGTACAGGTCGGACGGGACGAAATGAAGGTACAGGGTCGGGGGTTCCTGTAGAATCAGAGGCTCAGACAACCCGTTGTCTATAAGTATACCGGAAGGTCAGCCTGAAACGTCATGTGAAGCTCATTAACGCAAATTGCCAAATGAAAAGGGAGGCAATACCGCTTCCAGGGGAGTGAGGTTTGGGAAGGGACAGATATTGGCATGAGACATACGACCAAGGGTCACTTTGGCCTCCTGCTGCCAGGAGGGGATCGGCCGCGCAGGGGGCCTCAGCCGGTGTGGAGATCGCGTCGGGCGGAGGCGCTGGCCACTCGCCGCGGCGAAGGGCGTCGAACATGGCGGCGCAGTGGGGCCAGCTGAGAGGCCCCTTTTTTCGCCGCCGGTAGACGATCGTGAAGTCGGCGGGCGGGCTGAGAGCGGTGTGTACGCATTGCCTCGTTCGGACTGGGCCGGCCCGAGAGGACGTTAAGCTCAGCGGTCGCGCCGAATGGAGCGCGTTAGACGAGCGAGTGGCACGGGCCTGGCTCTGCGGAGAACCGGCGCAGGGACCAGCCGCGTTGCGCTGTTGACCGCCGCTTTGCGTCCTCGGCCGCACCGGATGCCTATCAATCCCGCCGCCAGGCGAGGCTATATGACTTCCGCCTCGCCATTGCGGCTGTTGCGAGCCGGTCAGCGACCTAGCAGGGTGCCAGCTCACCCGCACCCCACAGTATACGGGTGCTCGTGATAGCGCTGCTCTTTTCACCACCAACGTGCACACCGATCTTTGCGAGCCGGCGAGCCGGCGCGTGTCGACTCGACGAGAATCGCCACCGCAATCACGCCGCCGTGGGCTGTTTCCGTGGCAGCGCCATCGTATCAAACACAGGGGCGGGGCTGGGTCGAAGGTTCGAGTAAGGGAGCAGCTCAGGGTCTAGAAGCAAGCTAGCAGACGTCGCGTTGAGCGGCCCGTTCGACACTACTGCGCGGCCCGTGGCTGCCTGAGTCAATGCCCGTCGTAGCGCCCACGTTAGGTGCCGCGTCGGGGAAGCGGTCACCGCCGTACGTAATGGATATTCCCTGTTGTGGCTGAGACGCCGCCATAAAAAAAAATTATAGGGGACCTCAGCTGGCAACGCGGCGCCGCCATTGTCGAGTGTATTTGGAAGCCATGCGGGCGCCGCTCCACCTCCGTGGCAGCCTCGACTCGTGGAGCAATGTGGCCCTCGTGTCGCACAAAATTCGCAATGGGCGATCCCCGAACCCACAGTGCAGAGGCAGTTCCGATCACCGCTGTCACGTCAGTTGGCCGCTGAGACACTTGCGCAAACCCCTCCGCGCAGCGCTCGCCATCGGTACGGACGGCGTGTGATGCTCAGTCTCATGCGCGGCGCAGTCGTGTTTGATGGACCCAGGTCGGCCGGCAGGTTCCGGTTTGATTCTCAACACCTGCAGCCGTGGCTTGTTTCAAGCTTGACACCCGTCGCCATCTTCAGCCCTGCGCCGACGCGTATCCGACAACACGTGTGTGATGAACGAGGCGGGCCCCGCTCGGGATATTAATAGGCGCAGTGTCGGGGGATAGGCCCCAATCAATGTCCAGAGACGGCGTGTGTCATTTCGCTATTCAGCCAAGGCGTTGATCCAGATCATCCACAAAAACCGTACTGTGGTCGGAGGGGTGTTAAACGTTAGTGCGCTCCACCGGGACAAGGGTAAAAACCAAGCTTTGTCAAGGGAGATAGCCAATGAACTATCTCGAATACCCTAGACGTAATGATTTACGTGAGCGCAACGCTAACGTTTAAAACCCCTCCAACCACAGTAGTTCTCTTGCCCATCAATGAATTGCGGGAACTTTGGGCATATTGCTGTCCCGTCTCACGTAAATCGATAAAGCACATGCAAGGCGTCATGGCGTTTTTCTTCTTCTTTTTCCTTCCAGCCGTGGGCCGATCCATTGCAGTCGGAGCTACACTGCCTGCTGCGCGTGGAGACAGGCTGTCGCGGGCCTCCGATGCACCCTTTCACCCGCCTCGATCTTCCGGTTCCCACGTGTCTGGCTCAACGTCTTTTAGGCAAGGACGAACAATCCTCCATGCCAGCCGTAGGCTCTGTTCAACCGCCGCCCGTGTCTGCGAGCCGTCCGAAAGGGGATCTTGCCTGACGGATGAGGCTCGTGAAACTGGATGCTTCTTTCGACGTCAAGCTTCGTGGGGTTGAGTTGCCAGACAGAGCCGTACAGCTTCTCTGGGGTAAATCCCGTCGAACTCATTGCATGCAAGAAGTCCGTCCAGGTTACCTCGCCTGGTAACGAGGATGCAGAGGGGGTGTAGAACAGAATGGAAAATACCTTTTGCGCCCTCTTGTCGACTACGAACACAGGCTGCTTGTCGAGACGATGGCGTTCAAGGGGTTCCGCTGGTGGCGTGCCTGATTCGTCGGAAGTCTGTGCAGTGCCTTTGGTCTTCTCCTTGGATTTGGGAGCGGACGCGCCGGAACGGTCGATCGTTCGCTCCGTCCGCTGCTCCAGATCGAAGTAGAGCTCGGACAAAGGCTTGCACAGGGAGTGTACATCCCCTGATGATGCGGTGGGAGCTTTGGCCGGCTCAACCCACTCTGGCGTTCGTTGCAAGATCCGAGGTTGTGACAACAGTTGCCGCACCGCAGTGTTGTCAAGGCTCCGCTTCTTCGCCAGCATGTGCTCGTCAACCTTGCTCCAGAACAAGTCCAGGTTCTGCTCGGCCCGCCTCATGGCCTCGACGTTGTCCCGCGTCCTTCGCTTGTCGACCGGATAAAAGAACTTCTTGTCCGAGGGGTTCCCCAGGCTGGCCAGGACCGTTCCGTCGGCAACTGCCAGGAACTGAACCCAACCCTTAGTCCGCTCAGCCCAATCCTTCTTGAATCCTCCCTCCTTTCCTACCATGTGGGACTCGAATGTCTGCGCCCACGGCTGGTAGAGCTTGATGTGACGGATGCACTCGACCATAACAGCAAGATCAGAGATGACGTCCACAATGTACAGAGACGTTAGTTCTCTTGCATTCGCGTCGTTCTGGAGCAAGCGCTCTAGTTCGTCCACTAATATGGTGATCCCGGCAAGGAACCGACGTTCGTCGTCCCAGATGGCGTTGAACAGCCACACGAGGCGCTGTCGGGTCTGATCTGACCCGCTGCCAGGTTTTTCCCGGACGAGGATCCTAGCCGACTGCGGGTCATCCGGGGGTTCTCTGACAAAGAAGCGGCGCAGTGGGGGCGACGCGACAACGCCTTGCTTCAGTTGTCCAATCGGACCCTTGGTCGCATGATTGAGGTAGTGCTGAAGCTTGAGAAGGGCAGTGAGGTACTCTTCGGGCAAGTCTTTCTCGATGGAAATGTCTTGAGCGTACTTGTTTTGCAAAAGCCGTAAGTGGGCGATTTGATCGCGGAACTCCTTCCAAAGCTCCAGCCGGAGATAAGCATTGGCAATCAGCTCGCCGATGACGCGATTCCAAAAGACGTTTTCGCGGCCGGGCTTGAAAATAGGATGCGGCTTGCCGTTGGAGTCAGGGATCATTTCCTGACGATGCTCCTGGTAGTCCGTGACGCAATCCGCAAAGTAGCCGGGATCTTCGCGCAGCGCCCACACATGGTCCTCGGCAGCCGAAAGCTTAGATGCAACCAACGACTCAAGCCGCTTCAGGTCTAGACTTGCCGGGGGGCGGTAAGGAGCCTCAGATGCAACAACGGCAAGTGAGCTAAAGCCAGTCTCGTTTTCAGAAAGCGATGGCGGTTCGGGTCGAATGGAGAACTCATCACTGATCATGGCTTCAGGCTGAATGTCGTGCAAGGTCAATTTGCAGCATTCAACTAGGAACTTCAAGACTCGTTCTTGAATCTCAAGGATGTGAAGTCCGTAACCGGGATGCATCCCCTTGCCAGAGGTTAGCCACTCGAAGGCTTCAGGGTGGTCATCCCACGAAAGGAGCTCGCCGTATGTGTCCGGGCTCCTCCTTGCGGTGAACATTATGGTGTACTCATTGAGGTACGGTGCCACTAAAGCCCTTACTGCGTACCCGAGATGAGCAGCTTCATGGTCGGCCATGGCGAAGGCATCAGGCGGGTTGCGGGCACGGGCATTGAGCATGAGGAGTAAGGTTCTCGGCTTCAGTAGGTCCTCCTGGTTTATGTACGGGAACATGTAGGAGTCAGCGAACTTTGTGACAGCGGTGCGCTGGTACTCAGATTCACGGGTGAAGGCCTCGAAGTCCGGACGATGAGTGGGAGACATGTTGGGCCATGCCGACAACAGCACTTTGCGGCGTTGCTCTTTGGTTTTCTTGAGCCAACGCTTCTGGAGAGTGGTTTCATGCCTTTCAATGAGTGCGTTCAGAAAATGCCAAGCTTGGAAGATCTGGGCGGAGTGGCTCCTGGTTTTGGCACGGACCTCTCCGGGCGACACTGGCTTGGGTACTGGAAGGCCGGACCCCAGCATCTTGGAGAAGCTCGCCGGGTCATTCCAATCGATATCGTCGAACTCTCCATCAGGGCCATCAAACGCCTCGGCCCCGGATCCGAAAGGGTCAAAGCGGGGATTGATGGAACCAGCCATGAGACAGGTCAGCTCGGTCTCCTCTACACGGTAGAGCAGCGGAGCCGGGGGGTGGGCGGAGTTCAGATGCACGCTAGATGAAGGACACAAGTGGCTGGCGGAGGTTGATGGACGACGTATCAGACAGAGTTTAGGCGGGGGTTTCAAGCGGGGAGACGCGCCGTGACGCGACAGGCGCACGACGCGTCGGGATGGTGCCGGGGTTGTGCCGGGCGCATGCGGATGGTTGGTGGGGAAGGCGCGCCAGGTACCCGCCCGGCCTCTCCTCTCCTCCGCCCGCTCTCCACCGCAACCACACCGCACTCTTCATTCCATCCCGAGATTTCGGCCCCCCGTCCCCCATGCAAAGATCCTCCCGCTCACCTCTCCCGCCGGCCTTGCTGCACTCCCGTTTCCATCGCCAGGGCTACCCAATCCACCGCGTGGTCGACCAGGCGCACCGAGTTGCGCAGCCCAGACCGGCGGTAAACCTACAAAATCCATTCCTGCCCTGCCAATGACTCGCCCCGCCTCCCCTGCTTCCAGAACGAATGTGAATGAGCTCCATCGTGGGCCTCCCCGGCTTTTGCCGCCTCCGATATGAGTTTGTGCGAGCTTGAAGCTGCTCCATAGTAACAAGACCGAATCTCTGCCGTGGCATGATCAAGATGTTGACTTTGTTCGCATGCGAGCCACTGCTTGTTTGCTGCCTACTGCTGCTACCTCCAGCTTGCTATACTGTCGAATGATGGAGAATTGACCTGTCTCCACAGAAATGTCGACAAGCTTTCATCCACCCCGGGCTTTTGCAATGTCCCCGAGCCTTGTGCTGGACCGAGGCCTTTTGTCAGCCCACCACTTCCTAAGCGAAAAGCGGTAAGCACCCATACGTTGTCGGTTCTGAGCGCGTAGCTGACCAATTAAAAAGCAGTGCCCGGCTCATGAGTTCGGATGCGCGCACATAGTGCTTTGATACCAGTCGCCGCTGTCCTACTTCCATATTCCTTCCTTTTTTTCCGTCTCACTCTTGCTTTCTTTGGCGCTTTGTTCTTTCCAGTCCACGTGCGTTCTGGGATACACACCGATGTTCCTTTGTGGTTTTCCACTGCAGCTTCAGTTTTCCCCAATTAGCCGAGCCGCTTGAGCGGCATGTGGCTGCCAGAGGCGACTTCTGATATTCTGCTGCTAGTAAACATTCAGCCCCAAATTCTCCATTTCAGCCTCAAGATTGCTTGCCTCTTTCACCATCGCGTTGTCGTTGGTCACCTGCCGGGGTCTCTTGGCGCACGTCTCCCCATCCGGCACGGCCTTTCTTTGTCCCTCCGCTCAAGTCATGGCAACCCCTGCGCCATTGGACGTCGACGACTGTTTCCGCTTGCCGTTTCCTCGGCATCGGCTTTGATGCATCTGAGATCGTTTGCAGTTCCGCATTGTTTTACGTGGTGTCGATGCCACGTGCGTCGCGAGTCGCACGGATCTTGGCGGCAGCGGCGGACGCAACAAGGCGGAGAGGCTAAACAAAGATGTATAGTATAACGGTTGCAAGCGCCTCTGTCGCCTCCAGCCCACAAAGAACGTCACCGCGATGGGCGGGGGCGCATCATGGCGCAGGCTGCATCTTCGAACCGCCCGCATTTCCACCTTCTACTCATGATACAGCCCGGTGCCTGAGTCTAGAGCGCCTGGAGACTTCCAGAATAAGGTGAAACTGCCGATGGGCTCCACAGCGGCTTCCAAGCGGTTTGCTAACGGTCCATCAGACGGTCGAGTTTCAGATGGTCGGACTAGCTTCAGGAGTAATTGGACGCACGGTGTCCATGATGTCAGCAGCTCTCCAGACGGCATTAACCCCTACACCGCACCTGGCGGTTCTGCACCAGCAGCGTTTATACATCGTCTCCGCCCTCCAGCGCACCCACATAATCATCGACAGTGCCCGCGCGCGACTTAACGCCATCGACAACGCCTTGTCGGGAACCAAGCGCCAAGCCTCCGCCCTCAACCTAAGCCGCCCTTCGCAGTCGAACTGCTCGCATCACCCCTCTCGCACCTCCTCTTCAACCCTTTTCAGCGAGCCGTGCGACACGGCCCCCGAAGCGCCAGCAGAGCAGACTGCCGACGATCAGCCGCACAGTATTGCCAAACCGAGCCAGGAACAACAGACCCGCCTCTCTCGCGCGACCAAGAAAAAGCTTCAGCACAGCCGCTGGCGAGCTCGTGGAACCTTGCGCAACTGCACCGCGGAACAGCGTGCCCTGCTTGAGAACTTGCGATCCGTGCAAGACCAGATCCTCCAGCTACAGGACCTTGCTTTACGCGATTCAGCGAACTTACTGACCATGCCGGGACCGATGGCTCAACCCGACTTCGCTACTAACCCCTGGATGTCCGGATGGGCCGTCGAGTTTGGCGACAAGCCCGCCCAGCTTGGTTGCGGCTTTGGTCCCAGTGACTGCGCGCCGGGCATGGCTGCACCAAACGGGGGCATGTACCCTTCCGCCGCCGCCGGCGCAAAGCAACCCAGCAACAATCCCGGGGCGGATGCCTGGATGAGGGACTGCGGGATGCCTCAAAACGGCAATACCATGCCGATCATCAATGCGCAGCTCATGCCCTTGGACCACACAGGGATAAATCCCCAGCTTCAAATCAACACGGCCTTCAACCAGAGCCAGTTCGCCGCCCAGCTCCAGGCAGCCTACGCGCAACAATTCATATACTCACCCGGCATCACTTCCCCGCTCCTCCTGGATTCCGAAACTACCGCCGAGGACCTCTACGACTGGCAGAACGGCGATGAGGAGAACGGCGACCCCTACGGCTGTGTTGACCCTTCATCCACCCAGTACAACGCCGACCCCTACAACTCCTTCTCCTGCTCTGCCAACGGCTCCTTCTCCTACCCCGAACCAATCGCCTCCCCCATCGAAACCGCCCAACCCAGCACTCAGGGCAACGGCGAGCCCTGCCGCTCCCCCTTCCCCGAATCTTGGGACCTCGCCACCGCCCTGCGCGTTGGCCGCAGCCCCCCCGCAGATGAAGGGTCTCCGAAGATCGACGGGGTTCTCGCGAACGGCTCCGGCACGCCTGGCCGCCCAGCGCCGCGCAGACGCCACGCAAGACAGCTGTCGGCGCTAACCAGCCCGCGCGGCAGCCGTGTGTATCATATCGATGACTTGGTCCCCGATACCCAACAGCCGCGGCCGAGGAGCGGCGCGGGACCAGGACATAAAGGGCCCGGCCCTGTTGATCGGAGGGGCTCGGTGGTCGTGCAGAGCGCGGAAGTCGGGCGCGATATGGGGTTCGGTGGGTGGTTGGAGAAGCCGCAGTGGGCAGGCCAGGTCGCGGAGGAGGATGAGGAGGAGCAGGAGCAGGAGCGGGAAGAGCAACAGGAGGTGGTGCGCGGCCATCGTCACCAGACGATGATGGAAAAGAAGTGGAAGGGTAAAGGCAAGGCGCTGGATCCGACTAGCCCGACGTTCGTCCCAGGCGCAGGCTTCTTCGCACTGCGCGCGCCGGATCAACCGCCGGCGGCGCCAGCAGCCACTACCCGTGCCGGCGACGATGACATGATCGACATGTCGGCCTTCAAGTTCCCACCCCCGCCTCCTCAGCAGCAGCAGCAGCCCCAGCCGCAGGCGCACGTCGAATCCGCCGCCGTCCCCGACTCCAGCATCTCGTCCTTTTCGTCGACGGGCGTCGACAGCGCGATCGACCAGAGCAGCCCCGGAGCAGTCGCAGCGGCGGAGAACAAGCGCCGCTACTCGAGCGGCTACTCGAGTGCCGCGGTCGACCTGCTGCTCAACCGCTTCCGCGAGAACGCGGCGAACCCGATCAAGAAGCGGCGCAGCTGGCGGAAGAACCTGAACGTCAACGTCAACGTCAACGGCGGCGGCGGGCGCGCCGCCATGGCGGGGAAGATGACGGTCATGGGGGCTGTGGGCGAAGAGGAGATGGGCGGCGGCCCCGGCCCTGCGCTGGGCGTCGTGTGATTTTTTTTTTTTTTCGTTGTTGAAAAAAGTGAAGTGGAAAAGTTGGTCATGTGTCCACGTATGTGGTGGTGTTCCTGCTTTTCCTTTTCCCGTTGGTTTCCTTTGTTGTTTTTTTTTTTTTTTGTTTTCTGCTGTTTTCGATTCGAATGATGAGCGCGGAGTTCTTTTGAATGATCGATTTGATGGATGAGCGATCTTTCTCTTTTTTTTTTTTTTTTTTTTTAAAGGCTGCTTGCGGCTTGCTGATGTTTACTAGCTTGATATCAACGAAATTCTGCTTTTTATGTAGGCTTTATTCTGTATGTATATAATTTGGAATGGAAATGACACTCTTGACGCTACATACACTTTGATATATAACAAGCTGGTAATGCTAAGTGCTCGACAAGATCGTGATCTCTGATAATGTAAGGATTGGTGCTGTATAGAAATGAAGAAAGAAAAGGCCACAGGAACCAGAAAAAGAGGAGAAAAGAAAGAAGTAACATGCACCAAACCTTCGCACTGAATAGGAAATACTTGTTGTTCAGTGCTACTTCTCTTCTTCTTCCGCGCCGAGTATAAGAGCTGACAGCACTGCCCGCAAAGTCCTTGACTGCCATCACTCCAGTCTCTGGTCCAGTATCTGTTCGTAGACCGGGCAGTTTCCCAAACCATTTCAGCAGTCGGTCTATCCCTCACGTCCTCAGTCAACATATAATCTAGAAACTTGATGTAAGTGAGGTCCCACTTGGCGTAGATTTTTTTTCGCAAAATTGAATCTTCCGGATATGTTCTGGCCGTATGAAACACCTCCCGCGGTCTTCAAAGTTTCGTCAATCTCCAACAGGGGTTGTCCGACGAGGACAGCAAAGATTTCGAGAAATACGCAACCCAACGAGAAAATTTCGGCAGCCGTGTTGCGAGGTTCACCACGGAGGATTTCAGGAGCAGCGTACTGGGAACAAATTTTTAGCTGCATTCAAACGGTATTAGCGGCATTGCCAATCTTTCTTGTGTAGCTGGTTGGGCCGGAACTTGTGCTCTGACTAATGTCAGAAAAGTCCGTAGAGAGGCAAAGCCAGTGAAGAGGATGGTGCCGTTGTGCACCAATATATTCCCTGGTTTGATGTCCTTGTGCTTGATCCTCTGGCCATGTAAATAGGACAACCCTGAAGCGAGGAAGCCAAATGAGTCCGACAAGAGGGTCATGTCGCCGACAACCGGCTGGCCCATTTCAAGCTTCCACACAACTTGCTCCAGGAAGGCTCTGAGATCGCATCGAGCGAGAGGCGTGATGGCGATCCCGAA
This sequence comes from Diplodia sapinea, assembly GCA_023087385.1. Lineage (NCBI taxonomy): Eukaryota > Fungi > Ascomycota > Dothideomycetes > Botryosphaeriales > Botryosphaeriaceae > Diplodia > Diplodia sapinea. The sequence continues at coordinate 34,844 of JAJMYO010000211.1, read as the reverse complement.
GGTGTTCATTCCCCGACCTTGTTTTGTGTAACTCCCAACAGCTTTAGCAATGTGCCTATGGTCAAGACGGCGATGTATGCGAAGTTCTCCGAGAATTGTCCTCAGCCTCTTTTGGCCTTGGCTCTAACTCCACCTGATCTCTTTGGCAACGAGAAGCTCTCCAGTCATGACGGACCGAACCTTTTTGACCAGGCCGTACGAACCATGCGCAGGGTCGTCGACCGTTTCGAAAGGTAGCTTCTGGTCGTTCGCGAAGCTGCAGTCGAAACCGTCACACCCGCACTTGCATTCGTTCCACTGTATCCTTGCAGTCCCATTGCGTCCTTGAGGAGTATCGATTCTGGCAGCTTGTCCGGATGTATCGTTATCAGTTCGTCCGGGCTTAATTCGTTCGAGTATAGGATATCGTGTTTTAAGGTCGTCCCATCTGGAGACACGGCTATCAGTTTTAGTTTGTCCGAGCCCAGTTCGTCTGAGTTGAGGACCTTGGGTGGTAAAGTCGTGCTTCCATCCGCCGGAAGGGTCCATTAGATGTTGAGAAGGGTAGTTGGTAGCTCTTGAGGACCGTTGCCGTTACGCCAGTCAGCAGAGAGTAAACGCAGATTGAAGAAAGTGCGAGACGGGACGAGGCTATGGCGGGGCTCATATACACAAGACTTTTGCCGTGGTTGCACAACAGCATTAGCCGCAGCTGGTGCCTCAACCCCAATGGAAAGGGGGCCAGAACATAGATGAAAACGTTTCAGTCTCTTGGCTACCCTTAAAAAAGAACGAATAGCACAAAGCCGCATAGCACCAGTCTTTCCACCCAGCGCCTCGCACACAATAAAAGCTAATAATTAATAAGTGCCTCTGAACTTTCACAGCGCATGCGGCGGTTCAGCCGAAGCCGTCGAAACCTTCCTGTCAGCCTTCTCCAAGCTCGACTCCTCGACCCTCCCGCCCGTCTCAACCGGCGACACCACCCTCTCCCCTCTCCCCGCCGCTCCAAACCTCTCATTCCTGCCCACAAGATCAAACTCAGGCTCGGGACCGCCCATCATATAACCCGCCCCCCTCCTCCTCTTCCAAAACGCCGCCCTCCCCCTCCCCCTCCACCCCATCCCCGCGACCTCCACCCACGCCGCAAACACCTCCTTCCGACACAACAACCCAAACGCCTCGACGCCCACGAACGCCAGCACGAACAGCGTCGCCACCGTGATGCGCTGCGAGATGACAATCGGCGCCGTCTTGCCCAGACAGGCCTCGTTGTCGCGCGTCAGAATCATGCACGTGATCCACGGCACGGACGCCTCCGTGTCGGTCAGCGCGAGTTTTTCCTGCTTGTTGTCCAGCACGATGAAGACGACGCACACGAAGGCCGTCGTGAAGATGGCGAGCGCGACGATGGCCAGCGACCGCCACTGCAGCTGCAGCACCTGCCGCACGCGGCGCGCGGCGGCGCGCGCCGCCCGCGCCCGCGTCCGGCTCTGCGCGCTGAAGGCCGCGGCGCTGTTTTTGCGGGCTTTGGCGTCCGTCGTGCCGGTGCCGGTGCCGGTGCCGGTGCCGTCGGACGACGCGGCGGAGGCGGACAGGGCGTGCGTCGGGGCGCGCAGGAGCGCCGCCTGCAGGTAGACCTTGATGCAGTAGGAGAAGGTGAGTAGCTGGAGTATGAAGGCTAGCCCGCCGAAGGCCAGCAGCCACGCCCAGTACGTCGGGATCGAGCCCGTGTGGTTGACGTGGCAGTAGCCGCCGAAGCGGAAGGAGACGCCGGCGTGGGCGAGCACGGCGGACACCAGGCCGACGGTGACGGTCCACGCGGCCACGTTGGCGCCCAGGAAGTGGTACTTGGTCGGCGTGATGTCCCAGCAGATTTGCAGGTGCATGAAGAAGGCGCGGATGAGGATCCAGGTCACGAGCGTCATGCCGCCGAAGGCGGCGAAGGCCTGTGGGTAGTTAGTGCGGGGTGGGCGAGGGAAAGGGAGGGATAGGGACGGAGGCTTACGCCGGAGAAGGCGCAGGTTGTGCTGGTGTTCATGTCGTTGGGCGTGATGGCGTTGTGGCACTGCTCGGGCTGCCGGGCGAGCGGGATGATGAAGCCCAGCTCGAGCAGCATGATGCCGACGAGGAGGATGATGTTGAGGAATGTCCGGCGCGTGGCGCTGACTGGGAGAATGGCCATGGAGATGAGCAGGAAACCGCAGAGGATGAAGCCGAGGACGTGGACCCAGGCTGCGCCGTCGGTCATGCCCTTGAAGTCTGGATCCTGTTTAGCTGGATTCATTATAGTGCAGAGAAGGCAAATTTCTTACCATCGGCGTAGACATAATCGAAGATGGGACATGGGATGCAGCATTTGGTGGTTGCATTGGCGCCCTCGAGCGGGTTCAGTGCACAGGCTCGGCCAGGAACAACTGATTAAAGGATCAGCATTGGAACGGGTTGGCGGGAGACGCTTGGACTGACACCCTCCGCTTTTCGGGAATAGACTTTCGTCCAGGAAGGGAGCCGGACAGGCCCCGTTGAAGGGGGAGGTCATTTGAAGCTCGCCGGGGACTCGGAATCAGTGGAAACGCAGAGACAGTGTTTCGCGAAGGGGAGGAGAAGAGAAACATGGCCTCCCAGATCAAGGCATTTGTGAGTTGAAGAGGCAAAGAAGCTGAAGCGATGGGAGAGAACAAAGGAAGCAGGCTGCTTCGGGGATTGGGGGCCATGCCAGCCGGCTGCGGTGACATGGGAGTGAAACAGACAAAGAACATGACTGCCCATATCTTGCAAGGCTGGGAACGTCGATAGAGAAAAAGCGTTGATAGTAAGCGGGTCTACAGCTACGGAACAGGTTGTTCAACGCGAATTAACGAATGATTTTGCAAGGGGAGTCTGCAACGGGACGACGGCCCAATCTGCCATTTTCTTTCCCGGGGTTCTGATTGGCTCGCGATACAAAAATTCCTTGTAAAACCCTGGTAGTGATAGGTGGATTGCAGTGCCGCACATGTGACGAACGCGTGATCCTGCTTGTTGCGCGCTTCCGCAGAGCGAGATTGAATTAGAAAATATTGTACGGTCGAAGGTGTTGGCAGGACGGGCGGGAGGTGCTAAAGTTTATCGGGTTCTTTTTACGGCGGGGGCGGGAACGGGCTAAATAGGCCGGTAGCACGAGGCATGAGGGCCCAGACATAAGACCCGCAGAGAGTCTTGGCGGTCTCGCCGGCTTGGAAGTTGCTCGGGTGGTGAGGCCGCTTTACGCTCCGGAGCGGGGTACAGCAGGAAGGTGGATAACACGTAAAGTCGTGGCCTCAACGAGAAAACGTCAACGGCGTCGCCAGGGCTTGAAGTCATTTCGCCACGGCTTCACGAGAGAGAAACGATGTTGGTTCCCGATGCGATCGCAGATGCACACACAGCGCCGGTCGAGCGGATTAGGCGGCCTGAGCGCGTGACGAACGACTGTAAATTATAATCGTTAGCCTCACTACATGCAGTCACAGCGGCGTCCTGCCGTTGGGTGGTACTGCCACGGGCCGCGGGCGAGCAAATCCAGGAAAATAATGGAATGCGCGATTAAATCGAGAACATGATGTATGCAGGACTCCGCATGTCTCCCGCAGGTCGCTTACAGCTAGTCTCGTGGAGTCGTTTCCGCGGCGTCGAAAGACCAACAACATCGCTTCACATAATTGCGGCGGGCCAACACATGCGGGCAGGGAGCTGTTCCGCGCGGTCAGGGTTCACTTCGTCGAGCCCACGCGACGGAGCGGGGGGCGGAACAGGGGCCAGGGTCCAACGCCCTGGGTCGTCAATCGAGTGGCTAACTCTATCTGACTCCCCGCATCCCGACGAAGCTCTGCGCGGCGAATGAAGGCGCGGGCGGGCGTCGCAGGCGGGTTGCGGGCTGCTGGGCGTGGGCGTCGTGCCTGCCGCCGCGACGTCAGCGGGATGGGGGAGCGTCCGAGCGTTGTCACATGCAGCTTGGAGCGCCACCAGCCATGGGTTCGCCGGTGCGCGACTGCCGCACCCCACGCGCCTGCATCCTCTCAACAGAGGAGCTGCTCCACTTCGCCCAAAGTCTCCACGGCCCTCCACGCCCTTCCACTGTCTTCTCCCGCCAGCTTCAAAGCTGTCCTCTTCCTCGAGCCCGCAACCGCGTCCACCTCCGTCAATTGACGTCACTCGCGCGACCAAGCTCAAATCACCCGCGTCGCCCAGCTCGACCCCTCGCTTCTCCGCGCCGCAACCCTCAATCTGGATCCCTCGCGGTAATCACGATGCCAGGCTCCGAGACACCAGGGACCGAGTCGTCTACCTTGCGCGAACGTCGCCCGCAGCCGGACTCCGATGCCGCCCCAGCCAACTGCGACAACGACGCCGCCGCAAGGGCGAGGGACCTCAATGAGCAAGCCAAAGAGAAGAAGACATTCGGCAGGACGCCCGATGGAACCAGTCAGTGAAGCCCATGGCGAACCGTCATCTCCGGCCCATGTCAGCCCTGGAAACTAACGCTCCTCAGTTTTCACTGTGCCGCACACCGAGGACATGGTCTCGCAGCTCCTTAGCCCATCGCAGCCAAAGAACCTCTCCGACTTGATCATCCTCGGCGTTCTGGCCGTCCATCTCCTTGCCCTCTGGCTCCTCCCGTCCACCGTGCGCATTCCCTCCTTTGCCGTCGTCTTCTTGCTCTGGCGCGCAGGCTACAACGTCGGTATAGGCTGGCTCTTGGCCGAGCAGTCGGGCCATCTCAGGCTTGTCAGCTGGGCTCGGAAGACGCACATCTTCGAAGACCCGGCGGCGGGCAAGAATCGCCATCCTCGGCTGTATGCGCTGCTCAAGCGTGAGATGGAGACCAAGATTCCCGAGGACTACAAGTTTGAGACCGCTCCAATTGAGTACAATACCTGGCTGGTGTTCCGCCGCGTCGTTGACTTGATCTTGATGTGCGACTTTGTTTCATACTGCTGTTTTGCTGTTGCATGCGGCGGCCGTCCGGAAGGCGAGGGCCTCGCCATGACTGTCGGCCGCTGGGTGGCTGGCTGGGCCCTCGTTCTCTTCAACCTCTGGGTCAAGCTCGATGCCCATCGAGTCGTCAAGGACTATGCCTGGTATTGGGGTGACTTCTTCTACCTCATCGACCAGGAGCTTACTTTCGACGGCGTCTTCGAGATGGCTCCCCACCCCATGTATTCGGTCGGTTACGCAGGTTTCTATGGAATCTCGCTCATGGCTGCCAGCTACAAGGTCCTGTTCATCTCCATAATCGCCCACGCGCTTCAATTTGCCTTCCTCACGCTTGTCGAAAATCCCCACATCGAAAAGACCTACAACCCGCCTCCCCCGAAAAAGCGTACTCTCACTGGCGAAAGTGATGCTCGCCCCAACGTCGATGCTGGTCATGTGAATGGTGCTCCGCCGTTGGCTTCATCTGCTCAACCGTCGCCCGTACACAACCTCATGGGTTGGCAATCCCACGATTTCCACCGTGTCACTGATGTCTCCGTTATCCTGTTCCAGCTTTACATCTTCAGCGTCACGTTGCTTTCGCCGCAAACTCGGTTCTACCAGGCATTGTTTGTCGCTCACGCAGTGGCATGGAGGCTGTGGTTCTCGGCCGGTATCGGTATTATCCTGAGCGAACAGTCCAACAAGAAAAGGTGGACGCGCCACTTCATCAAGTACGGAGAGAGCACCGAGGAGGCTTGGCGCCAATGGAAAGGACTGTACCACATCAGCTGCACCATGTGCTACGCCAGCTTCATTGCTGCGGCTTGGAAGATGTATGCCCTGCCTCCGGACTGGGAGTATGGCTTGGCTCTGCTAAGGCATGTCGTGGGCGTTGCGCTTGTCGGGCTACAGATCTGGACCGCCGTCAGCATCTACGACAGCTTGGGAGAGTTCGGATGGTTCTTTGGCGACTTCTTCTTCGACCACGCGCCCAAGCTAAACTACAGCGGCATCTATCGTTTCCTTAACCAGCCAGAACGTTTCCTTGGTCTCGCTGGTATTTGGGGTGCTGTTGTCATCACCTGGAGCAAAGCAATCTTCTTCGTCGCTCTTCTCAGCCACATCCTCACGCTCATGCACATTCAGCTTGTTGAGCGCCCTCATATGCAGAAGTTGTACGGCCAGAGCATTCGCCAAGACTCTGGTATCTCCAAGACACTGAAGCGTTCCCTTCCTGCCCCGTTCCAGCAATGGCATGGTAACATGGACCGCGTTCTCGGAGACACGGTCGAGTTCGTTGAAGACTTCATTGATGCCGCTCGTCCCAAGCTTGCCGCCGGCGTTGAAACCATTGTCAAGGACGCCACCAACCTGTTCAAGAACTACCCGGCACGCATTAGTATTACCCGTGTGACTCCGGATCTCGCCGGCCTCGACCCGAAGGACTACAGCTTAGAAGTCTCCGGTGAGTCAGCTTCTGCACTGGCAGATCGCGAGCGCCGTACTGGTCGTGAAGGTGAGGATGCCCGTGGTCCAGCACGCAAGTACAGTGAGTTCAAGACTCTGTCCTTTGCGTATGGTGCGCCCATCAAGGTACACTGGACTGCACCTATCAACCATTCAAAGAAGGATTGGGTTGGTCTGTACATGGTCTCGGACAACCTCTCTCGCGAAGTCACGCGCATCGCCTCCCAAGGCCGCTGGGTCGCCACCAACCCAGGCTCTTACGACAGCGTCCGTGCCGACGCAGGTATACTAGTCTCAGACAAGCTGGTCTCCGGCGCTGAACGCAAAGACGGCGAGACGAAGGACTTTTACTCGGGCGAGATGGAGTTCTCAGGCGACAAGCTCTGGTGGACCACCGGCGTGTTCGAGTTTCGCTACCACCACGACGGCAAGCACAACGTCATGGCCATCTCTCCGCCTTTCGAGCTGCGCATCGGCCGCTTCGACGAGGATGACGTCGAGCTACTCCCGTCCGTCCCCAACCCTACGGCCACTGATCTAGCTGACGGCCCGAACGGCAATGTCGTCGAAAGCTCGCTCCGCCTCGCTGTCGAGCAGGCCCTCTTGCCCGTCGTCCGCAACTCGTTCGACCGCGACCCGGAGATCGCGCCGGAGACGGTGGACGAGAGCTTCGGCGGCCTGGTTGAGAGGGATGGAAAGTTCGCAAAGAGAGTTGTGTTTGCGGTGCATCAGATGTTTGGTGTCGAATTTGCGCCCGAGGTCGTGCAAGCTGATGGATGTGTGAGGAACTTGGCGTGGCGGATTGTCAACGCTAAGAAGGTTTTGGTGAGTGGTGGAATCTCTTTTCCTTCTTCTGGTGTTTCTTGAGAACCGTCTTACTACTTCTCAGGCAGAGTAAGAGAGGGAGACGACTGGCGTTTGTTTGGACGCGGTTTGCCTTCCAGCATTCCATATATCCTCTCTTAGAGGGTGCTTTCGTTGTCCTTCCCGTTCTGATACACTTCCGCGAATGCCCCAGTTGTCTGTTTGCTAATGCTTTTCTGCGCTTTCTCCACTGCACAGGCCCCTTACAGCATGTCGAGCTCCGGCGGCAATACTACGCCGAGCGGGGCAAAGTATTGAAAAAAAGCTATCGGGCTTTTGTGAAGAGAAGACGGCAAGGAACGGAACTGGGAAAGTTCCCGGTCTCATAGTGACCTTCGCCCACGGGATGATGATGAGACGAAGGTTCATGCTTATGTTGAGTTATACCAGTGCTTGCGAGCGTTTGGTTTTTTAATTTTCTTTTTCTTGTCGCTCAAAAGATGTCAATGATACTCCCGGAGCAAAAAAGAAAGATTGAGATCACTGGGCGGAACCGATTGTTTTGTCACGCCGAGGAGATGTGTTCGGGATTCAGCGATGTAGTCAGTGGGTGTCTACGGGATGAAGATGGTAAAAAGAAAAGGGAATGAAAAAGGACAAGCATGGTACTTGCTGTATAAGAGGGTTTCGGACTTTGAAAGCGAAATCAATAAAGTAATAGCGCGGAGCTAAAGCAATCTAAAAGTAAAGTTAGTTCGAGATGTTTTCTTCGTCGGGTTAGTCTAAAAATTAGAAAGCAATCGCGAGACGAAAGGCAAAAGCGATAACCAAATCCATGCCTCGACAGATCGGTAATCGCCATAGGACTCGGGTCTTTGATCACTCTTCCTCTAGTTATCGCAGAAGCCAGGTGAAACGGTACGACGCGATGATAGAAGAGCTAGCAGGAGCGTAATAAATGCTTGTAAAGCAGAGAAAGTATGGCGGACGTTCTAGGAACGAGCTGATCCTATCATTTTCGCGTCTGGAGAAACACCCCTTAGTCCGAAGACGCGTGCCTCTCCACCAGATAAAATGCTGCACTAGACATGCCATGCATACGATGAAAAGAGCTCGATGATCCTCTTCATCATCTCCGGCGCCCATGAATTTCGTGTTCCTGTGGCGGCCAAAGACTGGTGCGCTAAAAGGTAGCCTCTGCGCCATTCACAAGCCCCGCATTTGAGCTAAGCATGCTTGATACTCGACGCCGACCCCTAGCCGAGGAAATGCAGAATCTGGTTTTTTGAAAACCGCCAGGAATCCTGACGTAATCCCAAAAGCCGGGCCATCGTCAGGAGACTTCTCCGACAGTAAGACAAAAAGACAGCCTTGACCGACCGGACGGAAAAAAAAAACATCATGTCAACAATAATGACCCTACTCGAAGCTAGAATAGATCTATCAAGCATTCTGTCCAGCGTAACCGAAGCCATCGCATCGGACAGCACAGACCTGCCGAGCATACTATCCAGCGTCACCGAAGCAATCGCCTCAGACGCGGGCCCCAGCACTACGGATCTGTCGGGCATACTATCCGGCGTCACCGAAGCAATCGCGTCCGTCGTGGCCGGGCCCAGCACAATCATCCGCACCTTCGTCGTCGTCGTGTCGACGACCGACGCCGCCGGCTCGCTCGCCCTATCCACCACCACGCTGCCCGACGGTGACCGCAAGACGCTCGCCGTCAATTCCGCGGCTACTACGATATCTTCCATCATGACGCCAGCGGCAGCAAGGACGGACGCCGACTCCTCCTCCTCCTCCTCCTCCTCGTCCCGCCCATCCACAGCAAGCCCCAGCAGTAGTAGTGCCAGCAGCAGCGGCACCAACAGCGGCGGCGGCGGCGGCGGCAAACACCCCAACACGACCACCAAAATCGCCCTCGGCATCGGCATCCCCGTCGGCATCGTCCTAATCGCGTTACTAGTCGCCGGCGCGTATCTCTGGGGCAGGCGAGGAGCCCGGCGGGGGAGCCCGTCTAAGAAGGGATTGGAGAGTTCGTCCCCGGACACCGGAGATGGCGAGGGCGGCGGTGGCGGCGGTGGCGGCGGTGGCGGTGGCGGTGGCGGAGGAGGAGGGGGACTGGAACAACGATTACCAAGAGACGCGAACGAACGGCACGAGCTGCCGGCGGAAGAAAGGGCGGTGGTGGATAAGGTCGTGGCGGAGATGCCGACCAAGTATAATGAAGTGGAGCTACCGTCGGAGAAGCCGTGTCTGCATGAGTTGGCGGGTGAGGAGAGGAAAGAGGTAAAGTGATGATGGCTTGGGGAGATGATCAGAGGGCCATGCCGTGTGGGCCGTCCCTCAGCTTGTGGATGTCTTGTTTGTTTGGCATGTTTTGGATTCTTGTTCCTTGGATATATCATACCACTACGTGTCCTGCGGTCGGCACGTGGTGTGCTGCGAACTTACTCTGTCAATAGGAGCAGCGAGGGCTGAAGGCGAGAGGCATAACGGAAGTTGATGTGGAAATACGATCGAGTTCGCTGTCGCCGTCGGACTTCCTGTCGGTGTCGTCCTGATAATGCTGCATACTTAGCTGATATTCCCTGGGGACGGCTAGGCGATTGACCGCCGGTGTTCATCGTTCGTCAAGGAAGAGGAGGAGCAAGGAGAAGAAGAAGCCGTCAAGTCCTAACGACGAGGTAACAGCGGACGACATCGACATCAGGGAGAAGCGGCCTGCTGGGAGAAGCAGACGAGAAAGACACGATCAACCGTTGGGTTGAAGACGCGTATTAAAGCAGTGCGAATCTGTCGGATAGTACCGCCGTAGGGGGGAAAGGGTTGCCGCCGCGCTCATTCCCTCAAACATCATCGCACTCCCTTTGTGGAAACCTACTGTAAGCCTTTTATCTTATCGTGAGTTCATACAGACCTGAAAAAAGGGTTATCGATTTCGCAACAATTACAGAAGAGCCGTAGCTCACATCATCCGATCGTTTGCGCATGATCTTTGTCATCGCGGGCCTCTACCCACCCCTAGCTACCTCCCACCATGAAGCCAACCAAGAACGCTGAAAACGCAGGAACCCCCACCCTTCCCCCACCCACAAGCCGGAGACGCTGTATTCATAATAAGAGTCCAGCAAGACCCGTCAACGCATCGCAAGCTGCGGAAACGAACTCGGAACTAAGGCGGTTGCCCAAATCTCCAAAGAAAAGGCGGGTAAATCCAGAAGGAAAAGAAAAGTCCCCTCCACGCGTGGCACAAAGCGGGCCTTGCATTCGGAGAGGGAGTTGGAAATAGTCGTCCCAGGTGCTGACCAGACAGTCGTTGGCTTGGCGGTTGTGGACTTTGGCTTTCTTTTGGTCATATTCGAAGGCCACGGTTCTTTTCCAATATATCAAGGGGCTCCGAGAACCTCACTCGCCTCTTGTCATGCTTGGTGACAACAGTCTGCCTGTTTTTATTGACGTCGTCGTTGTTGCGCGGCCCGCTCCGGGTAATTGAGACTTCGAGTCTGAGTCGTGAACCGAAATACAGAAAGACGAGGACCACTAGGATTGAGAAAGACATTGTGCTGCTGGGAGACTGTCGTTGAGTGGAGATGACGTAGAGGAGAGACTCTCGAGGTTGCGTTGTGGATGATGATGCGCAAGTGGGGTACAGACGAAGTTTTCGCAGCGCAGCCGGGGGATAAGCTTATTTTGCGGCTGAGGTACTCAACTGCCTAAATGGGACCGCCTGGGGTAGATACTGCCGGTGGCACATCAAGCTTGTCCCTAAATTGGCTAGCACATATCGCTCCCGTTAGACATTCACGTCGGCTTGACTATTTGACCGCATCATGCTGTAGTAACATCGCGGCCACTATTACTTCAAAGGTGGAACGAAACGTTCGTAGGTCAACAGTTGAAATAGAGCCTCCAAGCAACAAAGGGCCTCGTGTTCCCACTACGTTGGCCAGCCCTGGATAGACTTGGATTGTGAGAATCAGTCAAACGCGGGGAAGAAATTATGCGCGTTGGTCTGGCTGCTGATCATCAACCTTTTCTGGATTGTTTCAAAGAGATCGATGCGCGCCAGGTATGTTTATTGCGCAATACCGAAAAAGAGACCGACTCGATCAATGTGGAAAGGCTGGGGAGGAACAGGACTTTCAGGCATCGCCGCTGCTGCAAGGACCAAGTTTTTGAAAAGCGGGAGATCAGCCCATTGGCGTGCTCGCTGATGAACAGCTACATGGTTGCGAGCCTGAGTGCGAGACTGTAAGAGATGGGGGCCAGGCTTGAATGTACGCTGTCGGCTAAATCAACCACATCTTTATCCCTTTTGCCGCCATTCCCATGCGTCAGGGAACAAACACTTCTCACACACTGGCGCAACAAAGACTCGAGAGCTGCCCTTTGCGGTGGGGCGGCAGATGGTAGGACAGTTTTGATTTTAGCGTGTCCGAAACGCTCGCGTAGAGGCGGGCAGCTCAGCGGCACAGGTCGAAACAAGGCCGCGCTGGACTGATCAGCGTTCGGGAAGGCCACAAGCAGATGTTTCACAATGCCGGTCCCGCATCCCGGCTGTTTTCAAACGCTCCCTTTCATATGCTATAGCCAGAGCGCCCGTATCCCGTAAAAGTGTGGGTTACTGGCATGGGCTCTCCAGATGCTGGGCAGATCCGGCTTACCCGCGTTCAAGCTTATTATAGCGGGCAAGCCTTATATGTACATGCTCTGCCCTTTATATAAACACACCTCGCCTCGCCTGGCTTTCTGGTAAATCATCGAGGTTGATCCTTAAGCCAAAACCACCACCACCACCACCACCTTCCATTCTCTCCACACACACAGACACTCATTCACATTTCTCCCTCCCCCATCCATCCGCCACCACCATGCACAACTCCACCCTCGCTGCCCCCATGGCGGGGCAGGAGAAGCGGCACCGTCGCATGCGCCGACATCCACGTCTTCGGCGCGCGCGAGACAACCGTGTCGGCGGGCTTCGGCTCGGCCGGCACCGTCGTCGACCTCATCCTGGCCGCACACCCGGGCGCGACGTCCGAGACGATCGACTACCCGGCGGCCGGCGGCGACGGCTACGGGGCGTCGGTGCAGACGGGCACCGAGAACGGGGCGGCGCAGGTCGAGAGCTACGTGAAGGCGTGCCCGGACGCCAAGGTCGTGATGGTGGGGTATTCGCAGGTGAGTTTTGTTTTGTTGTTACTTTGTCGGTTTGGGGGAGGGGATGCGGTGTGCTGATGAGGGATGGATTATGGCTCGCAAATCATGACCAACGCCTCCTGTGACGGTGGCGATGCGAATCAGGGCATCGCCGACACCACTGCACCCATCTCGAGCGGTGTTGGTGGCCATGTCGCCGCTATGATCTGGGTGGGCAACCCCCGCCACAAGCCCGGCGCCTCGTACAACGTCGGCACCTCGACCGCGTCCGGCGTAAGTTGCCTCCCGTGCTGGAATATCGGAGAGAGAGAGAGAGAGAGAGAAATAATGCTAACGGCATGTCCAGTCCGACCCCGAGGCTCAGGAGTGCACGGCGTATGCCGACATCATCCAGTCTTACTGCGACGCCGCCGACCCGTACTACTCCAACGGCAGTGATGCGTCGGTGCACCAGGGCTATGGATCCGAGTATGGACAGGATGCGCTAGAGTTTGTTAACAGCAAGCTTGGTTAAGAGTGGGGGAGAAGCTCTTGGATTAGCTGCGGCTACGATGATGTTACTCGCTTGATGTTCTACCGTAGATATATATTGCATTGATAATGGCCATGACAGCAGGCCTTTCGCGGCAATTATTTTCTCATTTTGGCTTTTGATAATTTTGCCGTGGGAATTGTTGTCTGCATGCGCGTGTGGTGTGATGGTGGTGTTGAATGGCCCAGCCGTGCGATGGGTCTGCTTTAGAAAGGGTGGATCATACCCTACTTATCGTATCAGTGAGTTTCAACACAAAGCTGAGGTTTGGCTTCTAGTACGAAAAAGTGCATCTTCTTGATCAGTATCATGCTCCTGGATCTTCGTTTGCTTTAGCGCTTTCTTGTATTTGTCATGATACTCTCTTTCCTTCCCTTCTTTGAGAAAGATGAAGGCTGGGACTGTACCTTCCTACCAGGAACGGAAAGCTGAAACTTATAGAAAATCGTAAGTACTTACGTTTGTAGCAGAACTTTACATTTTGATTCATTTTCGCGGTTTCAAGTCTCGCATTGATGTTGAGAAGATTGGGGCCTTCTATACTGGGCGCAGGACGACGGTACGTTCCTCATACGTAGGCATTTGAATCAATCTTTTGTAATCAATGATGACTGCTGTAAAGTTAGATTTCACATCAGTCTTCAACTCATGATGGAGGCGACGGGTTGTTGGCTTTTAGAGGCATCGTCGCGTAAGCCACGCATGGCGTTGAGACTCGCTGGCCTTTTACTACTATCGCGTTTCGTATTGCTGGTGCGACGGCGGCGGCTGTGACCTCTTCCACGCGTTTAGGGAGAAGCGAGTGGTGCATATGACCCGTGCGTTGGACAGTGTGTAGACTTGGGGCTGCTCGTTGTTTGCGTTTTATAGAATTTTTTTTTTTTGAAGAAAGGGCGGGGGCCGCATGAAATCTCCGCCGGTTCGCGGGAAATGACGCTGTGGGAAACCCCCCTTGGTTCCATGATATCGCACCATGGTAAGTCCGCGCAACAGCTTCTGGTGTCGCTATCGAATAACACAACTAGGAGGCGTTTAGCATTTGTAAATATATACATTGCAAACAATTTCATATTCAACAATCTCATAAAAAGGGTTACTGCGATGGTGGTGTAGTTGGTTATCACGTCAGTCTAACAGAAGCTTACGCTCCTGAACACTGAAGGTCCCGAGTTCAAACCTCGGCCGTCGTACATTCTTTTTTTTTTTTGTAGCGCACGCGTAGCATGGTAAAATTATGGGGAAATTTTTTTTTTCGAAGTAAATAGTACGGCGGCGATAGTTCGGTTTTATAAAGTACTACGACTATTATGTACTACTTTCTACCTTCTACGAGGTGCTCGTATTAATAATAATTTCTAGTATTAAATTATCGACGTAGGTCTATAGAGTTACTACGTACTAGCTAGAAATTATAATCTTTTTATTTTTTTTTAATAATAGTATATAATATAAAGAAGTAGTAAAAGAAAGTACTCGAAAACTTTTATTTCCCTTCCTTAATTTCTGTTTCCTTTAAAGCATAAAAATGTGCAGGATGAAACATAGTGAAAGAAAGTATTAGCCCACTATCTGAGCTCTCGTTCTTTTTCCCCTCTTCCTCCGCCTCTGTAGAACGATAGTATCGGAAGACCAGCAAAAGAAGATACCCAGGGCCAGCAATTGTGATGCTTTAGGAGTTTTCGGAGTCCTCAGTCTCGAAGAACGGAGGCTCGTCGCAATACTCTAATAAATGTTCAAGGTGAGGAGGAATCAGGCGAGGTGGTTAAGGTCCACCGAAGACAAGACTAGGTTGACCAGGCACCGGCATTGACTCCGGAAGTTCGGTTTCGGGAACAAACTCGATGCCAGCATCCTTCATGGCCCGCTTGGCCTGGCGCTCTCGCGAGCGCTTCCTCTCCTTGCTTATTGTACCGGCCCATTCAGCCTCAAACAAACCATCTTCATCTCTCAGACGCTCGTGTCGAACCTTCTCTGGATTAGAAGGGTCCAACTTGTAATTCTTCAGATGCTGCGTCACATCACCCAAGCTGGGGTACGGCCTCGGGTTCAAGCAGTAGGGGCACAGCCAGGTCTTGTTCTGCTGGTACAACTACTTCATGCGGCGCTCCCAACGAGCCTTGAGCGAGTGGAACGTCCCGCTCATATGGCGCTCAAGGTGTGCCGGCTTCGACCAGGCCTTGGCCTTCTCATCCGGCCCTACTGTGTCATCGTCTTGACACATAGGACAAGTCGTATTACCCTTGTTCCAGGGTCCAGTGTAAGTGGTGAGCGTGTTGTCCATGAGGGTCTGCATGAATGAGATCGCCAGGTCTTTGAAAGTGACGTCGGGCTGGATTGCCTGCAGGAACCATGGCGTTAGTCATGTCAATGTAAGCTACGGCACGTAGTTCTTAGACTTACATGCTCGCCCCGATCACCAATGGGGGGCTGGTCATCTATGGGCTCTTCGTCCATCTGGACAAAAAGAGATCCACTTATTACAAGATTCCACATGTAGCAGCCACTGTTTTTCAAAAAAGGTTCTGCTTTCGGAAGGAAGAGGGACGTGACATGTGAACGTTATAAATGAAGCAGGCACAAGGACTCAAAGCCAAGATGATACGCCACTTCCCCAATATACCTCATCTCTCGCGTCCTCCACACCAAGTCCTGCTTAGCACATCGCTACCAACTGCCAAGGAGAGCAGTCGGTAAGGAATGAGGGAAAAGCAAAGACCTCACAAAGCATACGTCAGTGTTTCTGGTTGAGAGGCCTTAATTTATCGCGTCTCTCTAACCTCTACCACCGAAATTTCGTATTTTGGCAATCCCGCATGTGAAGAACGCCGCTACCTACGCATGAACGGCGCCATGTAAAAACCCGCAAGGAAAAGTTTCCGCCGCATCAACTATTACACAAAAGGGGAGAGTGGCAATAGCAGCAGCAGCAGCGCACAGAGAGCGGGAAAACGCAGGCGAAAAAAAAAAAAAAAAGGACTCGTAAAATGTCGAAAGACGACAGCAACATGACAAGGAAAACGCAAAAGCAGGAGTGAGTGTGTGAGTGATGAGCATGTCCAGCCCTTGCTATATTGGGAGGAGGATGATATGATGCGGTGATCGGTAAGGCCCTTGGTAATAAAGAGAAGAGGCGCATGGACGTTTCAAGAATGGCGGGGCTGACCAGAGTTCCCCGAGAGATGCTTGCTGTCTCTCTTTTTCCACAGGCAGCCCGGTTTACAAAGCCCCGGCGATCGTTTCCTGTTCTTCCCTTCTCCGAAGGTGTGTGTATGAGGCGCCTCTGTCTCAGACAAAAGAAAATCCAAAGCCGTCAGGATTTCCAGGGGGTTGGTAGAAGAGAAAAAGGGGAGAAGAAAAAAAAAGAGCAACGTGAAAAAAATGAAGACCGTCGATGACGCGAGGTCGGTAGAAGCGAAGAGATAAAGTATGTCCAAGAAGAAAAAGCGCGCAAGGTAGGTCGAAAGCGACAGCAAGGGCCCGACGTTGCAGCCAGACGCAGCCTACAGCTTCTCACTCAAAGCGTTGTCCTTTTTGGCATTGAGGGTCCTCATCGCAAAGCAACCGATCAATGCGAGTTCGAGGATCGCCGAAGCGATGGCCAGGGCGAATCCCACATTCTGTAACGAAGCAGTCAGTATCATCGCCACACCTGAGACACGCCTGGAGCATTGACTCACCTGCTCGGTGCAGACCCGCGCAATCTCGTACGCGCCGGTGATGTTGTCCGACTTGTGCCCGCACGCGTACCCGCTCAGGCTCTCGCCGCCCGCGCCCGCCTCGAACAGCTTGTACACGGCGAGCGAGGCGATCCACGCGCCGACGAAGAAGATGCCCATGCCGACGCGGGTGCCGGCGAGGCGCTTGACCGGCTTCATGAAGCGCTCGCGCAGGCTGAGCCCCCACACGATGATGGAGCAGCAGAAGCTGGTGAAGCCGACGGCCAGCAGCAGCCACGACGGCAGCAGGCGCAGGTCCGACGGCCACACCGGGTGCGTGCCCACCGTGTTGTCGATGGTCCCGTCCACCTTCAGCCCGCCGTACAGGCTGAGGCTGTGGCCCATCAGGATCGCCACCGCGCCCGACATGACCAGGATCATCGGCAGGAGCGTCCACTGCGCCAGCCGCGGCCAGCTGTACTGGTCGGGCGACCTGAAGCGCGATGCCGCCGCCGCGTTGGCCGCCGATGCGTCCGAGAAGCGGGAGTGCGTCGTCGGAGCGGGGATGCCTGGGGGTGCCGGAGGGAGGGTCGGTGGTCGGTCCCGTTGTTTGGCGGCCTGCTGAGGCTCGAGCGCTACGTCGTGGAGCTCGACCTGGGTGGTTGCTTGGGAGAGCGGGGACGGCGTTCCATCGTTGGCGAAGCCGGGGCTGAAAGGCTGCTGCGGGCCGAAGGACGGGTGCGGGCTCTTCGAGGAAGAAGCCGTTCCCGGCCGGCTGTCGAGACGAGGTGATGTTGCTGCGCTCTGCTGGTAGTCGGGACGGGGAGGAGACGACGGGCCTGGGCTTCCGTAGGTTTGGGAGCGGTAAGAGGAAGCTGTGGGCGGCCGGTAGCTTTGTTGCGGTGACGCAGTGCCGGACCTTGATGGGTACTGGTAGGGACCGGGTCCGGGGCGAGGCTGTGGCCGGTGGGATCCAGAGGAACCTGGGCGAGGCGATTCCGGGGTGAAGGGAAAGCGAGGCTGTTGTGAATATGTCGAGGGCGAGTAAGGCTGCGGCGAATACGGCTGTGATGAGTATGCTGATGGCGAGTATGGACCAGCAGCGGGCGCGCCAGGCGGGAAGGGAATGACATTGTTGGTGCTGGGAGTCCTATCGGGACGTTGAGGCCTCGGGCGGTATGGTTGAGAGTAAGACATGGCCACGGTATGGGTTGCGAGGGGCCGGCGGGGATGGTTGGATGAAGTGTTCTGGAAGCGAGTGGTGTGATGGAGTAGTGCAAAGTCAAAGCGACATCAAGCAACAGGCACGGCCGGGCATCCGAGACCAAAATGGGGGATTGTCGAACGGTAAGGACAGGCTTGATGCAGAGAGCGGCACTAGTCTTGCTTCAACTGTTTCACCACTCACAGCTTGAAGCGCGACAGAAGGATCAAGAGCCCGCGGGCGGCGCGGCGGGGACAGGCCGAGCCATATAGGCCCAGACAAAGTCCAGGGCCCCCCACCCGGCGCCGCAGCTTGACGAGGCCGGCCAACGGGCGGCATAGCCTCGTCGGGTACGCATTGGTTGGCTAGGCGGGTGTTGGCATCATTTCAGGCAAGACAGGCGAGGGCAAGTGGGCCGATTGCGAGCTTTTGGCGCGCGCGGGCAAGGGACATCTCCCGTAGGGCTGGGGGTGCCTGATCAGGCGCTTGGGCCCGGCGTCACTAATTTAGATTAACTTTGATGAGCTAGTGATGGGAGTCGTTCCAGCGGCTGGGGGCCAGCACGCGCAGCGCGGCTTGGGAGTGGAATTGGCCTGCCCTTGACGTAGCTCCTGCGCGGGCGAGTGCTGCGACGGGCGTGAGACTGGTGTTGTAGGCAGAGGCGGGAGCAGGCCTGGCCGAGAGGCGGTGCCTGACGCCTGAAACGCCGCGCGATTCGCTTTCTGCTGGCGAGAGTGCGCGGGTACGACACGTCAACACCAGTGCTGTCTCCGTGCGCCAACGGCCGTGCAATTGTGATGCGGTGGCTTGGGCAGGCCTATCACAGCCCGCAAGACGAAGCCCAAGGTAGCGGCATCCCGACTGCAGCCCGCCTTTGCTGCGTTGCCGAAGCGCTCTCATCGGCCGCTCGCATGCCATCGACGCCGCGCATGCCCTGCATATTTTTCCAGGGCCCCTGAGCCCGACTCCCGCGCGCTTCCTCCCCTCGCTCCCACAGCCGCGCTTCCAGAAGCACGCTGTCGAACGGGGGCGGTGAGCTTGAGCCTCACTCTCCAGGCTTTGGGGGGCAGAGGTTGAGCAGCGCTCAGAGCGCGGCGGGCGCATGCAGGAGCACCCCCGTCTCGGCGCGGACCTCGGCGCTGGACTGAGACCTGCTGACTTCTCCTGACTTGGGCTCATGCGTGTCGACGCGCCCTGTGAAGCTGCTGACGAGGCTGTCGTGACCGGTGCGGGTGCTGGCCGCGCAGGCTGGTACGTCGGACGCAGGTACAGCCGCGTTCCTGGTGCCTGGCGATCGGTCGGTCCCGGATTTTCGAGATCAACACCCTCCAGTTGGCCAGTACCTCCGACCCGCCAGATCGCTATATCCGACCCTGCTATACACGACCCTATCCGCGCCCACATCACTCGGGGCTCGTACTCACCTTGGCAGCTATACGCTGCGGAGGTCGACTTTTCGTTTTCGTGTTGTTGTCCGAGTCCAGGGCCGCCCAAGCGAAAAAACGCCTTGTGCTAATTATAGGAACATATCTGCTTAGTCTGCGGAGCCGAAGGAACAACAACGACACGTCTCGATCATCGGTCGCTAGCTCCCCCATAGTCCCGTCCCTGACGATCTTGGCTGAGCAGAGAAGAAGACGCCACCAGCAAACAACGCAAAAACCAACCCGCCCGGTTACGGGCTCAGCCGCTCCACCTTCCAGCCGCCCTCAACACTCTCATCCCTCGTGTACCTGAACCGATCATGCAGCCTGCTCTCCCTGCCCTGCCAAAACTCGACCTCACTCGGCACAATCCTCGCACCGCCCCAAAACGGCGGCACGGGGATCTTTTCCTGGCCCTCAAACCTCTTCTCCATCTCCCTCACCCGCTCCTCCAACTGCTCCCTCCCCGCCAACGCCTCGCTCTGCCGGCTCGCCCACGCCCCCACCCTGCTCCCCCTTATGCGCGTATCGTAGTAGACCTGGCTCTCCTCGGCGGGCAGCCGCTCCACCCTCCCCTCGACGCGGACCTGCCGTTCCAGCCCCTGCCACCAGAACGTCAGTGCCGCGTGCGGGTTGCTCGCCACGTCCTCGGCCTTGCGCGACGTGCCCCAGTTGCTGTAGACAACGAAGCCGCGCTCGTCCAGCTCCTTCATGTAGACGACCCGCGCCGACACGCGCCCCGACGGCAGCTGCGCCGTCGCCAGCGTCGCCGTCTCCGGGTGCGCGACGACGTTGGCGCCCGCCGACGAGGCTTCGCCGAACCAGTGGTGGAATTGGGTCAGCGGTGACGCCGAAAGGTCGGTCGCGTCCAATGCGCCTTTGTGGAATTGCGCTGCTTGAGAGGCGAGGGCGCCGTTTTCGCCCGGCGCGAAGATGAGCTTTTGTTTGTTGGTGGTGGCGGTGGTGGTGTTGTCGACGACGCCGCTTGGCGTGGAGGCGGCGGCCGTGGGGTCGGGTTGCGACTGCTGGCTGGCGCTGTGGAGCATCGTCGCGGCGGTGGAGAATAGGGTTCGGTGGTGGTGGTGTTGTGCGAGTGAGAGACGATGAGCGATGGGTCGTTGCGCTGCTGGGTGGGAGTGTAGGCGGGGCAGGATCGAAGCAGGGCGGGCAAGCGCGTGTCTGGCCGAAGAGCTCATGCGGATCGGACAGCTCAGAGGTCGCCGTGACTTATATATGCGCGCGCGCAGAGGTGGTGGGACGTGGAGTGAGGTGGAAGGAGTTTGTATACGACTGATTAGCGACGTCGGATGACTTGCATGACTCTTCGAAGATCGCGGGACTGCATCGTCATCATCATCGTCGTCGGTGCGTTTTTCGCGCCAATCGCCGGGCCCTATCTACTATGCGGGGTCCAGGCAGGCGTGCAGCTGCAGTGACCCAAGAAAAAGAACCACCAAAACGTCCACACACCTTCCACCCCAACGCCTTCGCACTGTCGCCGTCGCGCGCCCGCCTTATGACGTGTTCCTGTCGCTCTAGCTGCTCTTCACCACCTAGGTCACCATGAGCACGCCCGCCGCGCCCAACGCCGCGACCGCAGCAGCTGCTACCGCTGCCGCCTCAATGCCAGCCACGACCATCATCAACCCCTCCCACGCGCTCCTCTCGCGCGCCCACTTCCCCGATACTAGCCTCCGTATCTTTATCGACCGCGTCCAAAAACACCGCTCCTCCTCCGCCCGACCGGCACCACCGACACCCCCACCGCCGCGCGTAGGGAACTTGGTATTTAAGCTACATGGCTCGCAGTTCAAAAATCGAGCGTCGGATCGGGCTAACAAGAAGTGTAAGCAATACGCCATGTTCGGTCTCTGAGTACTGCCGACTTGTTCGGATGATCGACATGCGAAACAGCCGTGTCCGGGACATGGACTCAAGGCTGCCACCCTTGCGCAGGGGGTTGCTGCCCCGCTCAACTTCTGAGCGTAGCAATGTCCGACTTCACCACTTTCCCGGCCTCTCGTCGCTGCGCCGATGACACGGCTATCACCGCCTTTGAGCCTTTGCTCTTCGCCAGCGCAATACCCGCTCCTCCCTCGTCTCCTTTCAGAGTCTCAATTTGGCTCTGACAATTTGCGCCAGCACATGGCAGCGTTCCAGACACGCTTCGATGATTACATTGCACAGGGCAGAAAGCGGATGAGGGAGGACTTTGACCCCTTCAACGCTGCTGCCCAGCGCAACATCGACTCTCCGCCCAAGGTACACTGGAGCCCTTCGGCCATTTCACTTTCCCCGATTGTGAGGCCAACTTCGACCTCTCCGAACTGAACTCGACTCGTCCCTACTAGAGACGCTGCATAGCTCCTCACTTGTGGAGTACTGTCGTGGCCCATGGATGTTTTTACAGCTACTACGCCAATATCGCAGGGAATGGACTTGGCAACCCACCCGAGATGGAAAGTTCGCCAAACTACGTCATTTAGAGGCAATGGAAGTAGTAGAAGGCTTTCCGTAGGTCGTAGGTGAATCTGCGCAAGGATCATTACCAAGTTCTCGGGGCTCTCCCACCCTTTGTGAGCACATCTCTGTTGCCTTGGCGGCCCTGTGGCCTGCACTAAAGGCTCGAATCAAACTCCTTCAATCATGTATATTATGTACTACCTCATTCCCGCTTATCGCGAGGATTTCTTTACTTATTGCGTTAGTTAATAACATCAGGCATTGACGACGTTCACCGAGCCAGCAAGAGCCGAGCGCATTAGAGAATACAATCTTGAAGCGAGGATGATGGAAGTTACCAAAGACTATAGCCAAAATAAACCCGTGCGATTAAGAAGATGTGAACGGCTGCTCAATTTAGACGACTCCGACAAGGCTGATCCGCCTGTGACAGTGATTTCCTATGCTAGAAAATTTGTATGCTGCCCTTGGCTCAAGTCCAACTATCGGGTTTTCCAGACTCAATCAAACGATTGATTGACCCAAGCTGCAGCATCGCACGCCGCCCATCTGTCGGGCGCTAGCACTATCCCCCCCTCACTCGAGTTCTGCGCTGCATACCCAAAACACCACCCCGGTCAAGACATGTCAAACGTGTTCTGCCAGCATACGGCATTGCATACGATCCTTTCACCCGTCCGGATCTTGTCTTTCTCTTGCGCATTCCATGCCGCACATTGGTCAATGCAGTCATCTAACGTGGTCGTTGTTTTTCTGCGACAGGGCTCCCCCGACTCCTCCACCAATAGCCACCGTGATTACCACCAAAATGGCAATTGCGACTATCCGGAATGTTTTTGACTTGAGGCTTAGCATTCGCCGCTTCGGATCTGCTACTTCTGCGGCGGGGGGCTCCTGAGCGCCGTCTTCGTTATGCATTCTTTGTGAGCTTTCAGCTCCTTCATTGTCGGCTTGCTGCTCTTCGTGGTGATGTTTATCGACTGCTATAAGATCGGAGAATTCAGAGGGCATCTTGTAGGGACCAATACCACGTCACAATCAAGCGGCTCGCATGAAGACCCCGCGCTTTTATCTTGGAAAAAGGACCACCGACCGTAGCTGTGCCTAGCGCCTCCTGCACGGGGTTCTCACAGAAATCTCAAACCGTCATTGGTTGCATTTCACACGGGAATGCACTTCTGCAGTTTCACGGACGGTCCAGGCGGCCGTCTAAAGCCTTCCGAGATCACCACTTGCCATTACTTTCGGCTCCCACATAGCACGCCAAGCAGTAGTGTGACATTCTAGTTTCGTTCCACAAGTTTGCTTTATCCGTACTCACTCTGTCCGTCTTCTTCTTCCACGAGAAATTCCACCTCAGCCGCCTATGTACTGCAAATAATCCCAGACGGAGAAACTGATCGGCTTCTGCAGCATCCCTCTGAAATGCCAGGGAATAGATCACAATCCATCGTGGAGCGGAGAAAGCATTGCACCAGGAAGTGTGCGACCGCCAACGCCTTTGTGTGACTGATTGCGGAGCGTCTATCCATTGCAACAAAAGTGAGTTGTTTGCTTTCAGCACACTATCCTTCCACGGAAATTACACAGGCGCTTGAGCAGCGAACCATGAGTCCGGCGTTACCCGTTTGCGACCCAGAAAGTTGAACTCAGTGGTGATCATGTGCCGATTGTTTTCGACACGTACTGTTTAGTACTCGGTTTCGCTAGCTTCAACTACCAAAGGAAGGCTGGTGTTTTCAGTGGAGCACACGTTCATGGCTGATTGACCCAAGATCCGCTCCAGATGAGAAGAAGACTCACCATGGCCGCTGGAAGAGAAACGTCTATCGGAAGCATCTGGGGTCAAGCGTCGGCCTCGGATGAAAGCACCTGGAAGGAAGCACCTATCACGAGTACAACAACACTCAAGATCGAATGGTTGAGACTTTCCTCGACGACCATACCGGATGCATCGACCATTGTCTACACCGTCACCACGCACGGCTACACAATAGTAGAGTCAAAGGTATACTATCTACTAAATGCCACCACCACCGCCGCCGCAGCAGCTTCCGGGTACGACCACGACGCAACGAACGAGGACAGCAACACTACCAAAATCGCCGTCGGCCTGAGCATCCCTCTCGGCATCATCCTGATCGCTCTGCTCCTCGCCGGCGCATATCTGTGGGGTAAGCGAGCCAGTCGATCCTTCAAGACGGCAATACGACAAGGCATCCAGACGCCACGACAAGAGCTACCCACCAGCTTCAATATTGCGGAAATGCCCGCGACAGAGGGTATCCAAGAGATGGAGCACCGGGCTACGGCTGCTAGGCCATTGGGCGAACGCGTCGCCGTCGACACTGCTCAAGGGAAAGTTGGTTGATCTGTAGGGGTAAGTTTTGAAGTCGCAGATGCGTTTCGTCCTTTTGCTAATCGGACGCAAAAGGGTGTTGTAGTGGTAAGAGTACCATCAAGAGCCGCACCGACGTCTTTCGTGCGCAGAGCGGACGAACTACTGCCTCCCATTGCGTCGCTGAGACTCCCATGGTGTTATGGATTAGGCGGTGGCGGGGTATGTTGGCGACTCGGTGGTGTTGATGCCGGATTGGACACAAGAAGGGGGGCTATGAACCTACGAATCCGATGATCCCTGTCAGCACTGCACTGCCACCGCATCCTTCAACACCTCATCCTCGTGCCCACCAATGCCACAACCAGAAAACAATCGAATACAACACACTGCAAAACCAGCTCGCGCTTCCCTCGCAGGCAACGCTACGCCGCTCATCCCACGCCAAGAAGCGAGCCTCGACACATAAAGACGCGAAGCCGCCGCTCGGGCATCCCATACGCACATCAAAACCTCAGCCCTACGCCCTTCAAACCTTCCAGCTCCACAGCCGCGCGACAGCCACCACCACACCACACCACAAGCCAAGCCGCGCCAACCACCCCACCGCCGCGCGCTCGCTTCCCTTCACAATGTCCACCACCAGCACCGCCACAACCACCGTCGACAAAGCCTCAATAATCGCCTCCGTCTACTCCGCCCTCTCCGCCGACCTCTCCGCCTCCTCCCTCGCCACCGCCTCCACCACCACCCACTTCACCGACGCCCAGGGCTCGACCTGGGCCCTCGCCGCCGCCGTCACGCAAAACGCCCCCGAGCCCAGCCGCTCCTCCTCCACCGGCCCCACCGTCATCGCCGTCACCGCGTACGGCCCAGACGACGCGGCGGCGTCGACGTACACGACGACCGTGCTGCCGCGGTGCACCGGGTCGATGGTTACGGGCATCGGCGCCGTCGCCGGCTCGTGGTGGAATGCGGGTATGGGGGACGATCCGGCCGCGTCGGTTGTCGCTGGCACGGTTTTCCGCGGCGTGGCGGTTTGGGTTGCGCTGCGGGCGGTGTTGAAGGGGGCGGTGGGGTTGCGGAGGGTGGTTTGGCCGGGGTCGCCGAGGGGTGGTGGGTCGGCGGGGAGGGCGAGGGTTCGTGCGCGAGACGGGGACGCTGCTGCTACCGCCGGCGAGGACGAGAAGGAGAGGGAGGAGGAACGGGAGGAGGGGGAGCGGGGGGAGCGTGGCGGGATGGAAGGGGATGAGGAGGGCGATGGAAGGCGCGTGTAGAGGGTGGGGCGAGCGAGCGAGTCTCTTGTGACGGCGTTTGGCTTTCTGGTTTGTTGCTGCGGGCAGTACTGGAGTGTTCGTCTAGCGATGTCGATTGTTCACCTGGACGGCATTTGTTGGCGTTTTTCGATTTCTTGGACGACCAATCGGCGGCGAGCGTTGGAGGCTGGCTGGGAAGGAGCGAGGTTGTGTGACAAGCTGAGGAGGGGGCTCAGCCTACTTAGTCCACGACAGAGTATAGGCGACACGCTGTCATAGCACAAGAACGCCTTTAAGATAGCTTCGAAGCACTTGAAGACGGAGGGTGATGGACCTGCTTGATAGACGAATTGACGATGTAATTGTATGGATGAACAAGATAAGCTGCATTGGTTGAGTGTTTGCGGCTGATCCGGCGACATAATTGCCTTACGATAGGTACTCTGAGAATTGCGACTGCGATTGCAATGCTGCAGCATCTCCTGAGCACCATCAGTTGAGTGCATTCTGCTGCTGTGCCGCGCGTGGGCTGAGGTCGTGGAAGCGAGCTCCATGCATCCATAATGCAAGTAAATGCGTCCTTGACCCAGATAGGGCAGGTGGTCGATTCTTGCAGCCGCATTCGATGATTGGAAATTCGGAGGGCGGCGACGCCGGGGAGCGAAAAAGTATTTGAACGAAGGTCGCACAGAGCGAGTCAGGCAGCTCTTGGTCCCTGACGTGAGCCTCGGCAGTTCCGCTTTCTTTCCCCGGATTTGGCGCATGTGGCTGTCGACTCCAGCTTCTCTCCGCTTGAGCCGCGCGCTCTTGTCCAGCAAGCATCTCACCTTCCCGGCTCTTCGAATACACACTAGAGAGCCCCGCGCGCCGACCGCTCGCAGTCAATCGAGCTCCCGCCGCGGCGATCGTCCCGAGAACCGCCGACGTCGGCCGCGACTCTCCTCCACACCTCGGCCGTCGCTGCTGCTACTCCGCAACCTAGCTCCCGTGCCCATTTCCGCCACTTCGTCGCTACTGGGAGCTGCCTCCTAACCGCCGAATCCACCGCAGCTTTCACGCGGTAGACGACGAGACGCCCGACCGCACCGTCACCACCGCGCCGCACCGAACCGAGCCCTGCTCCGCACCCATCGCCGCTCGACCGTTCAACACAACCCGCCCACCACCGTCGCAACCGCCCACCAACCCACACAGAGCCCAGGCTCTCCCACCGCCCCCACAATGGCAAGCAGCGGCAGCGGCAGCAGCAGCGGCAGGAGAAGCCCCTCCTCCTCCTCCAACGCCTCCTCCGCCCCCGACCTCTCCATCCTCGGCGACCAAGTATCGCTGCACCCGGCCGGCTTCGACCCGAGCCCCCTCAGCACCTCGACACGACGACAAAACGGCAGCCTCTCGTCGTCGCCCGACCAGAACCTCGTCGAGGGCGTCGCCCGCTTCCGGCAAGCGCCCTTCGAGTTCCTGCGCGAGCTCTCGTCGCACGTCTCAGGCCACGGCTGGCGCAGCTACG
Organism: Diplodia sapinea; assembly: GCA_023087385.1. Taxonomy (NCBI): domain Eukaryota; kingdom Fungi; phylum Ascomycota; class Dothideomycetes; order Botryosphaeriales; family Botryosphaeriaceae; genus Diplodia; species Diplodia sapinea. The sequence continues at coordinate 8,107 of JAJMYO010000211.1, read as the reverse complement.
ACAACGTCATCGGCCAGCCCGTCTTCTACGCGGGCTTCTCGGAGCAGATGAAGGCGCGCGTGACGGGGAACCCGATGCTCAAGGCGCGCATCAGGGAGCTGGCGGCGCGGAGGGTGGATGTCGAGGATGGGGAGGAGGGCAGGTTTGGCGGCGCGGGGGAGGCCAAGGAGGGCGCCGGGCGGGCGCGCGAGAAGGAGAAGAGGAGGCGCGAGGTGCAGACGCAGTTGGAGGAGGTGGTCGAGGCCATGACGGACGATATGATTTGCAAGATGGAGAGCAAGCGCTTCATTCGCGGCGCGTATTATGTTTGCGCGCAGATATTGACGAGGGCGTATCATCAAGGTGCGTGCGTGTGGTGTGGATTAGATGGCGGAAATCTTAGTTCACTCTTCCTTCCTTCCCGTCTTTCATGTCATCACATATGTTACGGCTGTTTTCGAAGTATCGAACCCGTGCTGACTTGTTTGCAGGGATCCACGTCAACTCGGAAGAAGTTATGCGGTTGCGCGCCGTCGCAGAGAAGGCGGAGCGAGACAAGCACAGCATCATTTTCCTCCCCTGCCATCGCTCACATGTAGATTACGTCTCGTTGCAACTCATCTGCTATCGACTGGGCCTTGCTTTGCCTACTGTTGTCGCGGGCGACAATTTGAACTTTCCACTTGTCGGGCAGTTCCTACAGCATGCCGGTAGGTCTACTAAGCCTCCCATCGCAGATGGTTAGAGTGATTATACGCTGACAGATTGATCAGGTGCTTTCTGGATCCGCAGAAGTTTTGGCGATGACCAGCTGTATCAGACGGTTGTGCAATCGTACATGGATGCGCTTCTGACGCACGGCTACAACTTTGAATGTTTCGTTGGTATGTTGCTCTGGATCAGCTATAGCCTCGAATTGGGCGCAAACCAGGCTTTATCGCGAGCTCGCCGGCTGACTCTCACCAAACAGAGGGCGGCCGATCACGAACGGGAAAGCTGCTCCCTCCCAAATTCGGTATCCTCAGCTTCCTCCTAGACAGCGTACTGTCCGGCCGCGTAGACGACGCCATCATCTGCCCCGTCAGCACCCAATACGACAAGGTCATCGAAGTAGAGTAAGCACATTCTCTCCGCCTCGCGCCTCTTCGCACGGAAACTCATCAGCCTCCGCAGCTCCTACATCTCCGAACTCCTCGGCCAACCCAAGCCCAAGGAGAACCTCCGCGACTTCCTCTCGGCCTCGTCGGTCCTCTCCCTCAAGCTCGGCCGCGTCGACGTGCGTTTCGCGGAGCCGTGGTCGCTGCGCGGCTTCATCAACGCGCAGCAGGCGCGCGCCTCACGCCTCGCGCCCGCCATCGACATCAAACCCGCCGAGCAGAAACCCACCGACAAGGCGTCGCGCCTCCGCCTCCTCCGCACCCTCGGCTACCGCGTCCTGTCCGAGATCAACGCCGTCTCGGTCGTCATGCCGACGGCGCTGGTCGGCACCGTGCTGCTGACGCTGCGCGGCCGCGGCGTGGGCAAGAGCGAGTTGGTGCGCCGCGTCGAGTGGCTGAGCGAGCGCGTGCGCAACGCCGGCGGGCGGGTGGCGCATTTCGGGGGCGCGCCGACCGAGTATGTCGTCGAGAGGGCGCTGGACGTGCTGGGGCCGGGGCTGGTGGGGTCCGTGACGGGGCTGCCCGAGGAGACGTTTTATGCTGTTGATCGGTGAGTGTTGTTTCCTTTCCCTCTCCCCCCCTTCTTTCCCGCCCTCGGGATGCCAGTACTGACGTGATCTGGTTGCCGCCGTCAGCTTCCAACTCTCCTTTTACCGCAACATGACTATCCACCTCTTCATCCTGCCCGCCCTCGTGTCGGCGGCCATGTACACGCGCGTCAAGCAGGGCGGCGCGCCCGCCCACCAGCGCATCTCGTACGCCGACCTGTACGAGCAGGTGGCCTTTTTGTCGCAGCTCTTCCGCGGCGAGTTCATCTTCCCGACCGAGGGCCTGGCGACCAACCTGGACCGCACGCTGCGCTCGCTCGAGGCGGACCGGGTCATCAAGGTCACGCGGGTGGAGCGACAGACCACTACTGGCGAGGAGGGAGACATGGACCAGGATGATGGCGGCGTCGTGCAGTGGATCGAGCTCAGCGCCGAGGAGCGCGAGCGCGGCCGCGAGAACTTTGATTTCTACTGCTTCATGATCTGGCCCTTTGTCGAAGCCAGCTGGCTCGGCGCCGTCAGCTTGATGATGTTGACGCCGCCATCGCCATCACCATCACCATCACCTGCACAGGGAACAACAGCAGAGTCCAACACCACCACCACCACCACCACCACCACCACCAGCCCGTGGCTCGACCAGAAAAAAGTCCAAGACCGCGCCCAGCTCCTCGGCAAAACCCTCTACCACCAAGGCGACCTCTCGTACTTCGAGGCCGTCAACAAGGAGACGCTGAAGAACTGCTACACGCGCTTCGAGGAAGACGGCATCATCGCCGTCTCGCGCTCGTCCTCCGGCGGCGGCGGCGCCGCCCGCGTGAAGCTCGCCGACGAGTGGGTGCCGCGCCGCGATCCGGCCACCGGCCACATCTTGGCGAGCGGCCGCCTGTGGGATTTCGCCGAGATGATCAGCCAGAGCCGCCGCGAGGGGAAGAATAGGAGGGATGGGAGGACGGTGAGGACTAGGGTGCTGGGGTTGGTGGAGAGGGTGGGTGGAGTGTTGTTTAAGGAGGCGGGCGGCGTGGTGGATGGGGACAAGGCGGAGGCGGAGAGGAGGGCAGAGGAGGAGGAGAAGGAGAAGGCGGAGAGGAGGAAGAGGAGGAGGGGCTGGGGCAGTGGTGGCGGTGGGAGTGAGGTGAGGAGGGCGGCGAGGTTGTAGGGTGGGGTTGGTGGGTTGTTTCTTGTTTTGTCTTGTTCATTTTTTCCCCCATGCGTAAGGTGAGGTAACGATTGCTGTGTGGGCTCGGATGGCTTGGCTGTCTTCGACAAGGGGGCTTTTTTGTATGGCGTTTTCTGGAGGCAAGGCAGAAGAAGAAGATCAGAGTCGTCTCATACGTTTGCGGGAAAAAGAGATGGCGCGAAGAGGATGATGCTACTCCATATGCTCTCGCTTCGTGGAGGTTACCTAGAGCAACAAAAAGACACGTTGATTGCTCGCCCCCGCCCTCCCCTTCTTCGCTGCGAAATTTTCGAGACGCTGGACAAGCGGCGTGCGACGAGTTAGTTGTCCGCTCTACCGTAACTTCCTTGTTCGTCTCCATCCTCACGACGCGAGAGAGGCGGGGCCTCCCGTCGTTGCTCTTCATCGCCTGCAGGCTACCTAGTTTTCCTTCTTCCCCTCCTCCTCCTTCACCCCATCACAGCTTCCACTCACGCATGCTTACGTCGTCGCCATATCCCAGCCTCATCTGCGCCGTGAAAAGCAAGTCCAGGCCGGCCATGCTGCTGCAGTGACTGTTCACCGGGCGAGAGGCAGCGGCGGCGGCGGCGGCGCTGCCGTTAGCCCTTCCTTCTTGCTCTTGCTGCCGCTGTCCGGCGCAGTACTCGCCCCACGAACGTTTTTTGCCCTTGGGAGGCGCGGGGTGGACTGTTTGGTCGCCGGGTTGCATGGTTGGGATGAGGTGGGTTTGTGGGTGCTGAGCGAGCGGTTTCGAGGGCTTGGGAGGCGCGAGGAGGAGCTGCGTCGATGGGGTTTGAGCGGGGCTTTTGCGCGGGGCTGAGCTGGAGAGAGTGTGGATGAGGTGGTTGTGGGGTTTTGGGTGCGTTTGTTTGTGGGTGTGGGAGCTGCGGAGGGGGCGGGCGGGCGGGCTCACTTTCGCTGGCAATCGCTCTGGAACGTGCATTTGGCTTCTGCTTCACTTTGGAAAGACTCTTTTCGTGGTATCTTTTTGTCGTCTCCTGCGCCTTTCAGGTCTTGCTTTTGAGCTGTGTTCTACCTACGCATGGTCGCGGGAAGGGCGGCACCCCGTTACGCTCCTCTTGCGCTCCGCCGAGCCTCACTGGGACGGTCGCATGCGGGATTGGGACAGCGTGCATGCTTTTCCAGTGACTCGTGATGCTGTGCTCGCCGGCTGCCCTGCCGAGTCGCTTGTACGCGATGCTTTGCGCGCAGGAAAGGCGCCGTACTGTAGAGGAGCGGAAGGCCTGGTCAGTGAATACCTGACCACAAGTGTAAGGCGTGCGAGACAGCAGTTGCTCTCCCCGTGTAAACGCCACCATCGATGAAGTCGTCGACGAAGAGGCATATGTGTGACACCACCTGCGTCGAGATCTTGCGACGAGCGTCCCCGCCGCGCGCTTGCAGTGCCACTGACCCAGACGTCGATTTCCACATACTTGTATCTTCCACTCCATGAGCTTCGGAGCCAGCGAAACCAGAAATCTCACGAGAGCGTGTTCAAGTTGGAGTAGCCGGAATTAGAAGCACCGGCTGCCGTGAAACCAGCGGCTCCGCTGCCATGCACTTGATTCCGACTGCTCTACTTGATAAATTGCAAGGAGAAGTCGACGTTAGGCTGCCGTGTAGCTGCGCTTACCGCATCCTTATATCTAGCCCAGCAACTTAACCGGCATGACCTGAAATACCGTCCGCTACTCCTTTATCCGTGGAGGAATTATATAGGCTATGGGTGCTTCGCACTCACGCGTTATGCTCTAGTCGATGTAGATGGCCTATGCAGTCTCTATAAGTAACTGTGAGTAATAGATACTATGAGTAGTAGATGGGACAAGTGCGGTGAGAGACAAGACTGGTCAAACAAATGGCAAGTAAGCTGACGGACGCCTTGGGTAAAAATGCTATTCCGGAAAGCCAACATTTAGGTCCAATCTCGCAAAGTGTTGCACAGAATATCCAGCTGGTCCAGTCCTTAATAGAGCAGTTGATTGCGCAAAGCCATTGAGCTTTACCCCCCTATTCCAAGATCTCGGGCCGATCCGACGACTAGCTGCCCTGTATACTTCGATGGAGCAGATACGAAGAGAGCAAATTTGTCACTCAAATTATCGGGATAGACTGAATACTACCATTCCGGATCATTCGCTCCATGTAGGCCACTGTATTCCGCCATGAAAAGCCTCGTCTCCGGTATGAGCGTCCAACAGTCCTCCCAAATCACGTATAAAACCCTTCCTCCTCATCCTGCCCATAAACTCCGACCCAATCTACCAACCCTCCCCAATATACTACCAACGTCAAAGCACCACCATCCACTATGCGTTCTACTTCCCCCCTAGGCGCGTGGGGGCGTTGCGGTAGGGAGAATTGCCCGGTCTCGTGGCCGAGGGAACTCAGAGGAACGCTCTTGGTCTGAGCGAATTTGTGGCGTTGAGGAGACGGTGATGGGGAGCAGGGCGGCGCGGGCGTTCGGCTGCGTCCTTGTCACTTCATTGCGGTTGTTGAACTCGCCGTACGTTCCTGGCGGTCTGCTGGCGTGGTAGGCTGGACCTTTGGGGTCGAAGTCGAAGGCAGAACTACGGCTGAAGAAGAGTGCGCGGATTTAGATGGTGTTCAAGTGATAGTTTCATTCGCCTATTGCTGCTTTTGTGGTCTCGTTGTGTCTGCTCGCACCGCTGCAATGGCGCTTGGGCGAACATCTTGACGGCGTCTAGGTCCTTCGTACCTAAGCATCGGAGCCAGCGGAGCCGGATAGCGACGACCGCGTTTCCGAAGCCCGAAGTGCGTGCTGGTGATGATGGTAGCGGTCGTTAATGTAGCAACTATATCGCCGCCGGGCTACTTCATCCGGTGCACGCATCCACCAGGGCTTACTCGCCCGCGCCTGGTCGAGTGTGACAAGCGCGTCGGGCTGCCGCGCAGCTGCGGTCACTTCACGTCTGCCTTCATGCTTCATCACAGATCATACATGGCCTGACAAACGAGCCGTCGTTCTTCCATTGGCGAAAGCGTCCCGGTTGCGCCTTGAGTCGTACGATGGGTGCCGCAGCAGGTCAAGGTCGGCAGGCGCCCGAAGGCATGAACCCCGACCGCTTCAAAGTATGTACAAGTGGGATCGTGCAGTACTTACCATTCGGAATTGCTTCAAGCCGCTATTTCGTCTGAATCGAACCTTGTGTGTGCCGCTCCGCCTGTATCTTGAAACGGCCTTTCTGCGCAGCTTCGCGACGAGACATCGCAAGGACCATGGGGATCTTGAGCTGAGGGTAGAGTCTTAGGCAGCTGTCAGAAGCTACGAGTTAGCATGCATACTGAGGTACCACCACAAGTCCCAACGAGTGTGGGAATGCGAAGTGTTCCTCGTAATCTTACGGATTGCCCTCATCCTCAACGTACCTTTGTGGCAACCTTTCCATCCACGCAAAAAGCCGCTCTATTGTCGCTTCCTATTGAGATCCTAGCAAAGAGCTTACTCAATGGTGTGCAGATCTGCCATACCTGCCAAGCATTCCGCATGCAAGGGGAGACTCTCGCCTCCAATCGCACCGAGAGTTTTTGGCATCCTGGAGCTCCATGTCCACTTAGCTAGGCATCTGAAGCCACTTTAGAGGTCATTTGATACCTATTACTCGCCTAAGTGCCTGGTGTGCTTCCTTCACTAGTAGAACCCCACCCTCGGCATGTTATTCTGCCCTTTGTGTCACCTCTGATCACCTCCACCGCCTTCTCGTGCCCTGAAAGTTTGTCCATATGCCCAGCGAGCGCGTCTGGATCCTGGAATGGTTCGCGCGTGTGCGGTTTGCTCGTGCGCGAGGCTTTGTACAGGGCGGTCCGATCGCCGGGTTGTTTGCGACCGCGACACCCGTTGTTGCGCGAGACTGCGGCCGTCGTCGTTGCGCTGCTTTGACATGGTCGTCGACAGGGATGCACCCATAACATGAGGCGCGTGTTGGAGTGGTTTCGCGCTGCTGTCGGTCAAAAGCGGCGGTCTAGAGGCAAGTCAGTAGTCATGGCCGAAGCCGGGGTGTTGCGGTCACCACCAGAGCGCCAAGGCCCTGCAGTGTTCCCTAGCTCAAAGTGTAGCACTTAATAGGCGTGGCAGTGCTTTATCGGCCAAAGGAGGCGGAAGAGGATGCCGGAGCGACCGGTTCTGACTGAAAATCCTCGGATGTCAAGGCTGAAGCCACGGTGTTGGAGCCACCACCAGACCGCCAAGACGCTCCGCCGTCGCCTAGCCCAAGATATAGCAATAAAGAGGTGCAACAATACTTCAAGAGGCACGGCAAAAGGAAGAGGTCGTCAGAAGGGGTCGATTGTGACTGGAATATTCAGGTTATCAAAGGCGAGCCACGGTGTTGGAGTCACCGCATCCCCGCCGTGACGCAGCGCCGCCTCCTAGCTCAAAGCATAGCAATTGATAGGAGAAGTGGCGTATACAAAAGCGCAGGGAGCGGGAGAGGCAGTCCAGGGGGACCGATTGCGGGCGGAAAGTCCGGGTTGTAGTCGCAAACCCGGTCGGACAGTCGCAGAGTCAGCTAGCTCGAGGTCACAGCATCAGCGCAATCTTTGTACAGAGACACAGGGGCATGAGTCACCAGTAAAATCAGAGCAGATCTTTCGGCGGCCGTGTAGCTTGTGCCACTCACTCAAGCGTGTTCTGCGGGTGTGAGGGCTTCCTCCGGTTGTCAACCTCGACCAGCGCGATTGTGCGGTGGCCTTCGTAACAGCCGCCCATGTCGAATAAGGAGGCGCTGAAGTCACATGCCGGAAACATCATCGATATGACGCGTCGAAAGGGCCTTTGTTCCCGCGGGAGACGCGTTGGAGGGCCAGCAGAGGCAAATGCCAGCGGCGCGGTGGGCAGCTGCCGGCGCCGCAGCGCTAGGTATGACGCCACACCCCGCAACCTCGCGGACACATCCGTCGCGTGGCTTCCCCGAGTTTCTCGCTCACCCGTTTGTGCTAGGCTACCATTGGTTGCGCGCTTTGCATCCGTCTTCTGCCAACGCCAGCGCGTCTGTCAAGGCCTCTGATGTCCTGCGGGCTGGTCGCTATGACGTAGAGGGAGCATTCGCAGCCATTCGCCGGGCTTCTGAAGATCTGCTCGACCAATGACAGGCCGTTCAATGAAGCGCAGCTGCGCGCGGGCGTTGTCGGGCCATGGCACGGGGCCTTGTGCATCAGTGACGGCCAGCTGCCGACCCCGCGGCTCGAGCGCGCACCACGGTACAAAAACTCCTCCTCCC